>LNAC01000644.1:417391-476541 GCA_002007465.1 Ailurus styani | reverse complement strand
AAAAAAAAAAAAAAAAAAAAGTGACAGCAAGTAAATATTATCACTCATGAATTTGGAATTTTGATCTTGCCCTATTTTCTACCTTTTTTTTTTTTTTTGCTACTGATATGGGGAAACTCAGGGTCAAACCTCTAATATACCACTACCTAGTAATATATTATCCTCTGAGTTTCTATGTTTTTTTATTAAATGCCCATCATTGTAATTACCTCAAATAATTTTAGAAAGGGGAAGGGTAAAAATAATAAAATACTTTTGGGATCATTATGAATTTAAGAGAAAATTTATACTACTGTGTTAAGATATCATGCTACCTTTATAAATGCCAGTGTTAGGGTACAGTGCTAATGCATACTTTATTGGCATAATTTTTATCTCTATGAGAGACTGCTCATACTGCAGAAGCATTTCTATGGTTATCAATATTCATATTAATTAGCAACATGCAATGAATCCAGTTCTAAAAATTTCTGAAGCAAAAAAAAAAAGGCTGAATTATACCTTCTTAAAATAGTGTTAGATGTTATCAAGGGCCATTTAAATATGTTCTTTTTTTTTTTTTTTTTTTTTTTTTTGAGAGAGAAAGAGAGTGAGAGAGAGGCAGAGGGAGAATATCTTAAGCAGGGTCCACGCCCAGCAGGAGCCTGAGGTGGAGCTAGATCTAAAACCCTGAGATTAAGACCTGAGGACCTGAGCCGAAATCAAGAGTCAGATACTTAACCAACTCAGCCACCCTGGTGCCTCGAGGTCCATTTAAGTAGTTTAAACCTAGGAGAAACCTAGAGAAATTACTTTTAAAAATTATCATTTAAACAGGTAAAAAAGTAAATGATAACATCCATATACTCAGGATTTAGATTTAACACTTTTTAACTTTTTACCACAAGAAATTACTTTTTGAAAGTGGAAAGGCTTTTTGATACATGTTCCAAAGCTCATTATATGTTTTCCTTGACTAATACTGTGAATTCCAAACAGCAAATATATTAGTTATTTAACATATTAGCTAAGTCAGGGAGGATAAACTATTATAAAACCACTTTTGGGGCGCCTGGGTGGCTCAGTCGTTAAGCGTCTGCCTTCGGCTCAGGTCATGATCCCAGGGTCCTGGAATCGAGCCCCGCATCAGGCTCCCTGCTCTGTGGGAAGCCTGCTTCTTCCTCTCCCACTCCCCCAGCTGGTGTTCCCTCTCTTGCTGTGTCTCTGTCAAATAAATAAATAAAAATCTTAAAATGACAACCCCCCCAAAAACAAACAAAAAAACAAAAATACAACCACTTTCTCCATTTCATGACAACAAATCTAAATAAAAGGTTTTACATGTTGATCAACAGAAATCCCAAGTCCACACATAATAGAGCCAGACATCACGGGTAAAGAATGAAGATAGTATACAGAAAAACTGTAATGAAGCAAAGCAAAAAAATGGAATGCAGTAGAGAAATGACTGTAGGTGTTAAATACTTTCGTCACAGAAAAATACTAAAATTATCCTGTAATTTCTATATACAAAAACTGAGAAACTGAAACTGGGGGACACTGATTGTGGTGCCACTCAGAGGCAGGCAGGCCACAAACTGCCAATGGATGGCTGCAGCCAAATTCAAAACAGATATGCCAGAAGGTTGAAACTGCAACAAGTATACTACCAGCTGTTTTCCTGGTACAGCAATCTGAGGATGAAAAAAGGAAAACTGTTATGTAAGTACCTACAACCAATGAAAATAAAGGGCCAGAGAGGCACTCTGTAATGCCAGTGGAGGGCAGAGCAGTGCAGTGAGTACTTGGGAGCCAGACTGCCTGTGCTGGAATCCTGGGTCTGGCCCTCAGTACACTACGTGATGAAGTCAGATTCTGAGGAATGGTAACTAGTGTATCCTATAATAGTTAGTTCTTCCCTGGAGCTACACAATAGGTTTTATATTACACAGCTTAATGATTACAGCTTGAAGTCCAGAATTGTGATGCTACCAGCTTTGGTTTTCTTTTTAAAAATTCCTTTGACTACTCAGGGTCTTTTCTGGTTCCATACAAATTTTAGTATTATTTGTTCCAGTTCTGTGAAAAAAGTTGATGGTATTTTGATAGGGATTGCACTAAATGTGTACATTGCTCTAGGGAGCACAGACATTTAAACAATACTTGTTCTTCTAATACATGAGCATGGAAAGTTTTTCCATTTCTTTGTGTCTTCCTCAATTTCTTTCACGAGCATTCTACAATTTTCTGAGTACAGATCCTATGCCTCTTTGGTTAGATTTATTCCTAGCTATCTAAAGTTTTTGGGTGCAAATATAAATGGAACTGACTGCTTAATTTCTCTTTCTTCGGTCTCATTGTTGGTATATAGAAATGCAACTGATTTCTGTGCATTGATTTTATATCCTGCCACTTTACTGAATTCCTGCATGAGTTCTAACAATTCTGGGGTGGAGTCTTTTGGGTTTTCCACATAAGATATCACGTCATTGGCAAAAAGTGGGAGTTTGACTTCTTTGCCAGTTCGGATGCCTTTTCTTTTTGCTGTCTGACTGCTGAGGCTAGGACTTCTAGTACTGGGTTGAACAGCAGCGGTAAGAGTGGACATCCCTGCCATGTCCCTGAACTTAGGGTAAAAGCTCTCAGTTTTTCCCCATTGAGAATGATATTCGTTGTGGGTTTTTCATAGATGGCTTTTATGATATTGAGGTATGTGCCCTCTATCCCTACACTGTGAAGTTTAAATGGAGGAACAAAAAGAACTATAAGATCAAATTCACTCAAAATTTAACCACAAGGCATGATGTTTGGTGCTGGCAATAAAATATGAGGAAAACATGGTCCTTCCTCTCAAAAAGCTTACAACAAACTACAATTTCACAAGGGAAAAACCAGGGATCCAACTAAAGTACAGGTTTTCTTTTAGGAACAGGCTAAAAATAATTTATTAATATGTGCCTAAAGCTAAAAAAAAAAATTCCTCATTTATGCTACACTTTTTTTTGTTGAAAGTAATCCACAATGACAACTATAATCTTAAAACGAAAACTGGGTCTGCAAAAATTAGCACAAAGATAAAATAACCTGGAGACTGCCACTTTAGGCTCTGCATTTTTTTCTGTCCTGCAAAGGAAGGAGGAAGAGAGCCAATTAGCGCCCTAATGGATTTCTATCTTTTATTACAAACGGCAAGGTGGGCGTATTCAGACTTGTTCTCTTGTTTATAAATGCTGCTTCCCTATGAAGCTTTTAGGCAAAGGAACACTTAATGAAAGCAATGCCATTGTTCCCTCAAGTTTCAGTTATTCATAGAAGTACCCCTGCCCTTGTTCCTTCTTTATTTGCATCCATCAATTAACAACATCTATACAGATGTGCAATCTCCTACTTTTTATGAGTCTCAAGCGCCTGGAGATCTATAGTACACTGAATAGAAAGAAACATACATTTAAGTTTCTATGACAGACTTTACTAAAATATTTAAATTATTATGAGCAACAATGACTTACTATTTTCAGGATTAAATAAAACCTCTGAGGTGGGATGGGAGAAAAAGGAAAATAGGAACTCTCATATGAAGCTGTACTCTAAATTCTTAAAAATGTTCTCCTAATGACATAAGATCTCCAAGCAGGTATTTGTATTTTCTGTGGCATGCGGGTCTCTGTTGGCCCGGAGTTGAAGAAAGATTCATTAAACTTGTGGTAAAAAAATACCTGCCATTATTCTAAGTTTTAAAAAATAATAAAATAAAAATTCCAAGCATTAAGGTGGCATGCTTTACTTACGGACAACCATAAAGAATTATTAATTTTGAAACTCTTGCCTATCAATAAAACTCAATGGAAAAGAGAAAAAATATTTTGGTTAATATTCTAAATCAAAATATGTGCATTTAAAGTGCAGTGCAGGCCTGGACTCAGGAGGAAATTACCCTTAAAGGTCTTTAAGAATTACAATGTGATTTTTGTTAAATTTAACTACAAAGCCGCAGGAGAAAAATCACTTATCAAAAAGGAAAATGATGAAGCATTCGTGGTAGAGTTGGTTAGAGAAGTAAAGCATTATTTTGCCAAGTGTTCTTCCTCACACACAGGAATGAGCTTTAGTCGATTCCCAGTACAACACCAACACAGCTGATGCTGTACTGGTGTTTCTTCTTGTGAGGCCCAGAAGCCGCAGAGGTAACAACTAGGACGATGAAAAGGAAACACATCCCTGGAGATTAATTGGTAAGGAAGACTTTACTAATGAACTCCAGGAAAAACTGAGGACAGAGAATCAAAGTACCCAAGGACTAAATGAGGCAGAAAAGGAAGGAGTTCACACTGGGCAAAAGCCAGGAAAAGGAGCCAAAAGACTGAAATGAAAAAAGTACGCACAGATTCAGAGAAACATATGTACCTCCCCACCACAGCAGAACAAGAGGAAAAAAGTAAATACTCATTTTTTCAATTCTAAATGAATTACAGCTATTGCCATGAAGACAGCTGCAGTTACACAGAAACTGACAAAAAAATTAGAAATATTTGTGTTGAATCTATTATCTTATGTGTTTATTCTATGACAACTCTATACCTAAAGAAATACTGTCCCAAATCAACTAAAACAGAAATAAAATAAACACTTGGATATGAAAAGGAAAAGAACTCCCTAGTAAACTAAAAGCAACATTTTCAGTTGTTTTGGTTCCTTGTTTTAAGGAACAGTTTTTAAAAATCTCTGGGATTAAAAATTAACCCAAGCTGCATAGTACTCTGAAAAAAATAAGTTAAAGCATTTTCTACTACTGTTTCTTGCCAACTTACTTCAAAGAGATGCTGTAAAGGATTGGACTGAAGTTTTTCTTCATAGCCAAACAGTTGGAAGCCAGTTCCCAGAAGACCTACCACAATAATCCATAAACGAAAAAGTCATAAAATGGAACAGTAGAGAAAAGTCATGACAGGGAACAGGTATAGTTTTATCAAAAGATCAAGCTCTCATAATTATGTGTCCTGAGAGCACTGCAAACACTGCTATCATCTTCAGCTACCCTATAAACTGATGTAAGTTAAATTCAATGTACTGAATCACAAATTCACTATGATCACTGCAATTAACTTCATAGACACCACTAGATTATGAACTCATAAAAGGCAGGGTCTAGGACTAACTTGTCTTTGTACTAAATGTGCCCAACGCTTCCCTAGCAGACATAACAGAACAGCTCTCCTGGGGAAGGTACATCATGATGCTAGAAACTGGATGCTTAAAATTTCTGAAAACAAACTAATGGGAAATGATCTCAGAACCTTCTTTTTAAACTTGTAGGTGTTAAAATAAAACAAAGGTAGAAATTTGCTTGGTGTTATAATATTAGTTCTTAAACCAATGACTGAAGGAAAACAATAAAAGATATAAAAGATAAAACTCAAAACATACCTGATTACCTCTTCCATTCAAGGTGACCAATTAACAAAATTCTTTTTTATCTGGCCATGTATTGTCTTTTATTTGTCTGGCCATTGTCTTGTATTTGTCAATGACTTTTTTTTTTTTTTTGTCTTTGATAATAAGTCCAGCATTCAGGGTTAGTGTTAATTTGAACCTTAATTTTTTTTTAATAGTAACTGAAGTAATAGACTGTGAGTATTTATATTCTTAAGATATTCTTGCTAAAAGATGATCACAATTTCAGTCTGAAAAGATATATGCAGCCTGGGTCAAGAGCAATAAGAGGTTGTTTAATTGTTTTAAAAACCAATCTGTTTCTACCATTCTATCAAAATTACTAAGCTTCAGATCTAAAGGAGCTATTGTCAGGGGGCCTTGCTGACCAATATTCTTCTATAGAGGCTAGCAGAAAGCAGGATGCTACTGAACATGTGAACATGAAGATATAAAATATTTGAGTTTTAGACAGACTAGAAGGATGAAAGAAAAATGTACCAGTCCTATTCACTTTAAGCAAAAACAAATGTGATTATGATTCAGGATCTTGGGAGCAGAATGTGGAAAGATGCCCAGAGTGTCTAAAAAATGGAAACAGGAAAAGTAAAGGCCAATCTCCATTTAACATTCAATCTAATATATTTTCAAAAACTAATTTTGTGCTTAGAAACTATCTGCCAACTTTCAATAGGAGATAGCTGAAACAGCCCAAATTAAAACTCTTCAACAATGATGGTTATAATGGAAATGGTGACAGATCATTAACCATAGCAGTCCTTCAGAGAAACATTGCAATAATAAAATCCTGAAGCTAAAATTAAAGAATACCATAATCACCATATTTGCTAACGCCTGTGAATTGCATAAATCGGTTAAACTAATGTAGAGTGGATGCCATCTATTAAATCTGACTGTTGAGCCTCGAGCCTAAACCTCTGACTACCAGCTGTTGTGAACTGCAGGTGGGTCTTTAAAATTCAGGGCATGTTTTCTGATTGCCCCACAATGAATATTGATGGCACCGATAATTGGTTCAAGTTCTACCCTTTTTAGAGTCTAAAAGAGATTTTTATTAACTGAAATGAAAGAGAAGATCATGATAAATCTGTCTTTTGGAAACTTTGATTTCATTTCACTAGATATGATAGAACATAACAGTATCAGTGAACTTTAGAACTGGCAATACACACCGTACTTTATAGAAGCTTTAAAGTATTATCTACCCTTTCTTTTGGATTAGTACTATAAAAATACTTCCCAGGACAGATTCATTCATCACTCTTAGTGCTTCTTATGTGCCAAGCACTATGGACACAAAAATAATGAAGACACAGTTCATGCCTTCAAGAAACATACCACCTAGCAGGGGAGAGAAGTACACAAATAAGAACAGACTACATACAACAAGGCTGGCTACTAGGAATGCTGTGATGTGAGATGGAGGCAAGGGTCTGTGTGATACTAGAGCTGGATCTTAAAACACACAGAGTAGTTGCCAGAGGTTTTTTTTTAAGCTTGCATTTCACATGCTACCAGTACTTTACTACCTTAGCAACTTCATTTTATCTTGCCCTTCCGTGACTACTGGTGTATTATGAGCAAGAACTGGTTCCGAGTAAACTCAAGACATTAGAGATAATTTATGGCATTGAACTGTTTGGGTCTGGGTCTTGCTCCTCTCTTCCTCTCTTTTCTTTCTGACCCCTGCCACTGTACAATTTAAGAAGGAGCCAAAGTATTCCACTTTCTCCTCTACACCACTGGCTCAGGAGTATAACAGATAACCCTCCATGTATGATGGCCCATGGGGGCTGGACTTCACTTGTTCTAAAAATGGCAAGGCTGTAGTTGAGAAGACCAGATACAGCTAGACTTCTTTCCTCGTATACTCACTTCTGCATTTGACGAATGTAAGCTACTCTTCTTTAATAAAACCACAAAAGCCTGTATTTTTCAGGTATTGCTCTGAATGTGTGAAGTTTCCCCCCTCAAACTTATTTGTGTGGTGAGAATTACTCTAACAAACAGAATACAATCTTTATGCAAAAGAGCCATTAGGAAAAAAAAAAGGTAGGAGGCACTACTTCATCCACTGGATTCTGCCTATATTCTGTCATGATCAAGTAACATAATATTAAAAGAAATTAAACTTAACAGTGAAATGAAAGATCAAATATCAGACTTACTTACCAAACTGCATGCCCCAATCTCCAAGGTAATTTATTCTGTTTACTTGATGTCCTAAAGCTTCTTCGAGATTTGCTATAAAATTTCCTAGTAATCACAAAATATACAGTTTCTCATTCTTGTTACCCATTTTGGCATAAGAACCATGTGCTTCTCTATTATCAAAGCATAACACAGAAAATTTTTTTTGACAAAATTTACCAATTCAATTTTTTTAACTAAAATATTCATTATGGTGTTTTCATCTGCATTATAGAAAGGGAGTAGAGAATTATTTTGGGGGCAGTTAGTTATTCCAAAGAATCTCACAATTTCCACAAGAACAGAATTTTCAGCAACATCAATGGGAGTTGGGAACACATGTTGGAATAACTGCAATTCCAAAGACAGAAAATAACAGAATCTCAGTCATTAACAAGAAATAATTTGGCTATGCCCTAAAAAGCTTGAGCCATACTGTGTTTTTTCTCTATAGCTCACTCTTCCTTCTTGCAATCACTGAAGTCCATCCCCTCATGCCTGCTCCCTAAGAGTATCTGGCAGTCCAAGAACTTCATCTTCTCATACTGGTGACACTGGCTTGACATTCAACATCTACTCCACTCTTCTAGTGTGCCCTCCTCACCTGCTGCAGAGGCTGAAACCTAAAAATTACATTTCTCAGAAGCTCCTGCAGTTAGGGTTTCAGGAGTCATTTATGTTTGGACATTCAGATACACTTTACATAAGACTTGGAAGGCAGAAATGAGGTGAAAGGGGAGCTACTTCTATTTTTTCCTAACAAGCACAGCTGTGAAGGCTTTTCTTTTCTTTTTCTTTTTTTTTTTTGGTGGCATCACTAATAGAGAGCATAGTGTCCTGTCATATGCCCTCCAAAGGAACTGAAAGGGTATGGGGCTGCCTCTTTTGCGAATATGAATTCTAGAAGGCATGACAGGTCTAGCGGTAGCTTCCTGTGACAGTGGTAGCACGGTTGCAACTGGAAGGGACTGCAGAAAAGGCAGAAGCTCCCTTCATGACCAAGCTCCATGGTATGATTTTGGGAGTTACTCAGGTTATTTAATCCAAAACTTCTTCAGCACTTCCAACAACTTTGCAAACTCTTCAATATCCTGTAATAAATCCCTCCCTGCTTTTACAACAGTGGATTTAGTTTTCTGCAAATAATCCTTCACCAATATGCATATCTGACTTAAATTACTGCAGCTACTCTTCCAGTTTCTCTACTTTTAGACTTTCCCAGTCTACTTACATAGTTCCAATAGCAACCTTCTTCAGCTGCTACTCAGACTATATTCCTATTTTTAATTAATTTTTTAATTAGCACCCTAATATTCTGCAAACCAACAAAGTGACACACACCTAGGCTTCTGGAATGATTGTGGAAGAGTTACTTTTGGTATATGAGTTTCCACAGACCACAGTTAACAATGTTTAACAAATAGGGCTGTTGTGAAATTAATTGACCTAATTAATACATGAAAACTCTGAACACTGCAAATGAATTCTCAGTATTATCTCTTCCTGGTCCAAAATTTTCTTTAACAACTTTCAAACTTTATTATGCTCTGTCCATCATTTCCTCACTCCTACAATTTTGACCTGAGTAGGTAGCTTTTCATATATAGTATATTTTTTATATTCTTTTAAAAATCAAGTCCTATCATTTTCTTTTTTAAATGCTCCACGAGATCTTTCCAACAATGACAGGTGACTCCAGTTCAATAATGATCTATGCCACAAACTAGGGGTTGCTCTAATTCTTAAAAGTATTCAAATGACAGGTAAAATGACTCTCCCTCAAGCATGCAATAGACAGATTTGCATACCAGAAGATAGACTGGATGAGATAAACTTCAAAGTCTCTTCCAATTCTAACTGCAGTTTTTAAACTGGGCTACTGCATCATGTCATGTTTTAAATAAATGAAAATCTTAGCATATGCATCTACACTGAAGCATTACAACTATGAAGTACAATAGCAATCTTTCTTAGAACAGTCTTATTTCAATTTCCAGTCTTGAATGCTCCAGTTAGTACTCAAAATGATTGAGAATGAGCTTTTTTTAATTGAGATATAATTAACACTGTTTCTTTTTTAAAACAAAATATATGAACAAGAAACCTGGGGGGGGTTGTTATCATTCCCATGTAACTATTTTCATTTTTGGATCTTTCAGATTTTCTCCAGTTGCATACGTATTTTTAAAAAGTTAAAATTACTAACAAACCTAACAGTTAAAATCAGTTTCTGAGTTAACCTTTTAGTTTTGAAACAAAATTTTTTAAACTTCTAAACCAATTATTCCCATTTTATGTAATAGTTAATTACCATCAAGCTCATATAAATTTGAACTTTGTTTTTTGTCTTACTGTTATTCAAGGATTAAACCATTAGAATGCATTATAAAATAAGGCCCCAAAGTCATGTTTAGTGTGAAACTAATGACACTTACCTATGATGGTAGAACGCAAATGTCCAACGTGAAATTTTTTGGCAACGTTGGGTGAACTGCAAATAATTGCAAAAGTTGTATTTCTGTTCTAAGAACAAGAGTTCTAAAATGAACTAGGTCATGCCTCCACCGTTTAATACAATTGGGGATTAAGGTCTTTGGTAATTTAGGGCAAAGATAAGTGAAAAATTAGAAATTTAGAGCAATGATAAATTAGAACTCAGAAAGAATCATCCTTAATGAAACTGATCCTGTTACTCATGAGGTAGTACCATACACAGAAATGGCACACTTAGGAAGCAGATACATTTAAAGATTGATAAAAAGGATGAAGAAATTCAGAGATATTGTTTTGACACAAAAACAATGCAGATTATTGGGAATTAAACTTAGTGTACCAGTTTTAAACCCTTTATCCTCTTAAAAATTACCCCAAGGAAATTTTGTTTATATGGGTATTATCAAAAGTTGTAATCAATAATTTAACAATGGCAAATGTTTCTTTTTTTTTTTTTTTAAAGATTTTATTTATTCATTTGTCAGAGAGAGAAGCAGGCTCCCCACTGAGCAAGGAGCCCGATGCGGCACTCGATTCCAGGATGCTGGGATCACGACCCAAGCCGAAGGCAGCGGCTCAACCGACTGAGCCACCCAGGCATCCCAACAGCAAACGTTTCTAGAGCACTCACTATCTAACAGGTTCAGTTTCATGCACTTCACATGCATTAACCCATTTAATACTCATAAGAGTTGTGAGCTAAGGGACTCTTATCTGTTACTGTACTGATGAGGGAATTAAGGCAACACGGAAAAAGGATAATGAAGCAAATGTGGCAATATCTTGATGACCCTTGAATCTGAGTGAAAAGGATATGGGACTTAATTATACTGTTGTGTTCTGTGTATGTCTGAAAATTTTACAGGTTTATCAATACTAGAAAATAATAAATTAACTTGAACACAGTTGGATAGAAGTGGTAAAATGAGGGCTTAATTTTGATCTGTTTCTAAAGCCTTATATAAAGGGTATTACCATTTAAATACTTGATTCATTACATTAATATGTACACAATGGTGAAATTATGACACTACAAGAATGTCCATTTAATCATTTTTTAGAAAGAAAGCAAATGTCCTTCTAAAGGTTAAAAAATAAGGAATCTTCCACTTCCCACCAAGAAAGAATAACAAGGATTGGATTTACCCTTCTGCCTTAAATAACCATAAAACCAGAAAAATATATGAAACTCTAGTTTTATAAACTGGACAGTAAAGGACTGTGATCCCTGAGAGAATAAGAGCAAACAAGCTGACCCCTAGCAAATTAAACAGCAAATTTGTGAGCTAACAGAGAAATCTACAGCATGGAATGTTTGTATTAGAAAGAAAGAAAGGTTTCAAACCAGTAGGTAACCTAAGAAACCAGTAAGTAACTTTAAGAAACTAGAAAAGGAGGACCAAAGTAAGCAGAATAGAGTTGATTTTATTAATTTTTAATTCAAATTATTCATGGTAACAGATGTTTTTATTTAAATTCAAATAGCCAACATATAGTACATCATTAGTCTCAGATGTAGTGTTCAACAATTTATCAGTTGTGTGTAACATCCAGTGCTCATTACCTCACATGCCCTCCTTAATGCCCATCACCCAATTACCTCATCCCCCTACCCACCTCCCCTCCAGCAACCCTCAGTTTGTTTCCTATGGTTAAAAGTCTCTCATGGTTTTTCTCCCTCTGATGACTTCCTGTTCCCTCTCTTCCCCTATGATCCTCTGTGCTGTTTCCTATAAAGTTGTTTTAAAAAAAATGACAATAAGATACTATGAAATAAAAATAATAAGCCAACTGGAGAGACACTGGAGAGAGAGAGGGATGCCTGGCCAGCCTTCAGGTAAGTTGGCAGACAAGTAAATGAGTCACCCAGATTTCTAGCCCCAGTACAATCTCTAGATGACCGGAGCTACACATGACAACATACAAGGCAAAGAACCACTGTGCTAAGCTATCCCTGATTTCATGATCTATAGAGTCATGAACATTAAAATGGTTGTTTCAAGACACTAATCATGAGTGACACACTCTTCCTTAAAGAATCAGACAGTAAATATTTTAGGCTTGCGGGCCACCTGATCTCTATCTCAACTATTCCATTCAATTCTACTCAACTGCCATTGTAGTATGAAAGCAGCCACTGTCAAACTGAGGGTTACTGGGGGGGGGTAGGGATAGGGTGGCTGGGTTATGGACACTGGGGAGGGTTTGTGCTATGGTGAGTGCTGTGAAATATGTAAGCCCAATGATTCATAGACCTGTACCCCTAAGGCAAATAATACATTATATGTAATAATAAAAACAAACAAACAAACAAACCTAACATCCCATTTACTGCTCTTAAAAAAAAAAGCAGCCACTGTAGACAACACATAAATGAAAGTGCAAGCCTATGTTCCAATAAAACTTTATTTACAAACACATATGGCAGGTTGGATTTTGCCCATGGGCTGAACTTTGCCAATTCCTATATTAAATTTTAGAGTAGATTATTATACAACTTTCTCTAGGGAAAATAGCAGGCAATTTTCTTTGAGGGATGGCTTTCATGCAATTCCTCCCTGGTATGAAGATGACCTCATGAAGTCCCTCTCCTCTCTGTGATACAGCTAATGTTTAAACTCAACTTAAAAAACCATGATTGGGGTGTACTGGTAGTATAAGATTTATTCATAATATCTGTTTACTCCACAGGGCATGAGTTTACTCACCAATCAGTCCTTATCATAAACAAGTTTACTGGATCTCAGTTTTTTTTAAGAGTGGCAGAGACAGTACAAGCGTGGAATCCATAAAACCCACTCCTGCCTCTGGTTATGTAGGTGCTAATCATAACTAAGTTTGTTACAACAATAAATTATAATAAAGGGGCGCCTGGGTGGCTCAGTGGGTTAATGCCTCCGCCTTCGGCTCAGGTCATGATCTCAGGGTCCTGGGATCGAGGCCCACCCCGCACCGGGCTCTCTGCTCGGCGGGGAGCCTGCTTCTTCCTCTCTCTCTGCCTGCCTCTCTGCCTGCTTGTAATCTCTCTCTCTCTCTGTCAAATAAATAAAGAAAGAAAATCTTTAAAAAAAAATAAATTATAATAAAGAATTAGGAAACCTGAAATAATTCCCTCATCAATTTTTTTTTTAATTCTCCACAGGAATGTATAGTTAAGAAAATAAAAGGATATAGCAAGTTCTAACTTTCCAAATGGGAAAACAGTTCAAGACTCTTTCACTTTTAGGAAGGCAAATACAGTAAAAAACAGTATCTCTGATCTTTTCCATGAGCTGTCAACTGGTCAGCTATACACTGAATGTGTTCCCTTTCTGTTTTGGTTACCTAAAAACGTTAAAAAATTAGGTGGATATACTGACAGCACATCAGGAAGTTATCATGAGGATTATTTAGAGACATATTAAAACTTAAATCTATTTTTCTGGTAATTTTAAAAAACATACATTACAAACACTACAAGGCTTTGTTCTCTGTTAATCACGAGACTTTAAAATTATTAATATGGTAGTAACCACTACCTCTACTACTAAAATGAAAGAACTATTTCTTCTAAAAAAAAAGTTAACTATTAAATATTGAATTAAAAAAACCCATAATCATCAGATTTTTTTTTGATTGGAGTCCAAAATTTTTATTCATGGTACAGTGATCAATTCACTATAATATTAAGAAAATAATATAATCTCACTGGTTTTCTATTTTTCCATGTATAATTTCCTGAGGCCCCAGATGATAATGGTAAAACACTTACCTGCCAGCTACCTTGATTAACCAACACCTAAGATAAGTAGGCACTCACCTGAATTCAACCACGATCTTCTTCTGGGGAAGACCAGAGAAAAGCTCACTTTTTAATCCATATTTTGAGCCATCATTGATTACTTGTTGTAGTACTGTCTGAAAAGTAAAAGGCATGGAATTTAATGATGGAAAAAAACCCTGCAATTTTCTTAATTACTTCATTTACTCATTCTAATTTACAGAACTGAGAATTTCACATCATTGTCAGCGCCATCACCTTCCATTGCTAACGCTAGTCAGAACAGCAATAACTAACATCTGGGGGGGGTTCTGTGCCCTTCTTATACTTCACATATGTTCATTCTTACAGGAATCAATGATACAGATATTTTAAAGATGAAGAAACTGACGTTTAGAGAGGTTAAATAACTGTCGAAAGTCCCACAGCAAGTAGTAACACCAAAACCAGAAGGAGCATCTATTATTTATTGAATGCATACTATATGCCGGGCACTGTTCTGAGCATTTCCTATGTATTAACTCATTTAATCCTCACAGCAACCCTAAGAGATAAGTATTATTTTCACAAATGAGGAAAGAGAAGCAGAGAAGTTAAATAACTTTCCCAAGGTCACACTGCTATTAGGCCATGTGGCAAAACCTTTTTCATACCATAGCTAACGTGTTAACTAATGCATGCTGCTGCTACTTTTGACACTATGGCTCATAAAAAATGGTAGAAAATAAATACAAAATTGTAATTAAAATGTCTACTGGCTCCATAAACAAAAAACAAGGAAATCTAACAGAAACAACTGAAACATATTACAGGTTCATTTTTAGAAATGTATACTGAACTATATTACATAGTTCACAAAATTCATACTTTATTTGCTAATGGTGTGATTTATTTATAGATGTATTTATTTTTTAGTGTGGGGTTTGAATTTAGTGTGATAGGCTATTTACTCTTATATTGGTTTTGCTTCACACACTGGATTCTGAGTCCTAAATATGTAGTTTACCATGTGAAGAATTTTACTATCGTTAAGAGCTGGTTAAGATGCTCACTTAATGGAAAAGGCAGACAAAGCAGCAAGAGGTACCAAAGCAGTATTTTTAAGAAGCATCTACAAAGTGCTAGGTTAAAGTCCAGATGCTTTTATGTTATCTTTAAGCCTCACAATCTTAAAAATGGACATTACCCATTTAATAGATGCAAAAACTAAGGTTCAGAAATACTATGTAGTTGTACAAGGACAGAAGAGATAATATTCCTTTCACTCACACTTTATAGTAGGACACAGAGATAAACGATTAATAGATAAGAGACATTAAAGAGAATAGTGCCTGTCATACATCAGGGGCCCATTAAATGTTAATTATTTACGCCAAGACTATGGCTGACAAGACTGCAAGTGGGGAGGTAAACATTAGTGAGGAGGAATTCAGAGTCAGATTATTCTAAAGTTATCATTCTACCCATCCATTTCACTTTCCATCCCTTTATAGGTAACAAATGGTACTCCACAAAAGGCAATCACAGGAAGTTAAGCTCTCCTTTAACAAATGACCCTCAGTTCATTGATATGTATCTAGCACAAACAAAAAAGCAATTTAATAAAGGACTATCCTACTTGCCCTGCTTCAGTTGACAATCTGATCTATCTATTTCACTCCAAGTGCTATCAAAATCAAAATTAGAAATGCCACACAGGGGGCCCCTGGGTGGCTCAGTCAGTTAAGTGACTGCCTTCAGCTCAGGTCATGATCTCAGGGTCCTGGGATGGAGTTCCACACTGGGCTCCCTGCCAGGAGGGGAGCCTTCGGTCTCACTCTCCCTCTGCCCCTCCTCCCTACTTATGCTCTCTCTCTCTTAAATGAATAAATAAAATCTTAAAAAAAAAAAAAAGGATGTGACACCTAACTGAATGCTTAAGTTGTCTAATATATTACTTTTATGAGTACATTTTTTTGTAAAATAAAAAAAAAAATTAAACAAATAAGGCAAAAGACTAGAGTCCCTTGTGATCATCTGCCCTAACCCGCCCTCCCCAGGGAGTGACTACTTTTCAAACATAAGTTTAGCTGATGACGACGATTCTCATTGCAACCACCCTCCCTCCTTGGTTGTTAACGATACCACGCTCTACTGACTTTAGCTTCTCAGTTTCCTTTGCAGGCTCCTCTTCCACTGCCTGCCACCCCACTCCCTCCCCTGTGCTCCTTTCTTGCTTCTAGCTCCTTACTTCATATTTCCCCTAGGTATAAAGTCCTAAGACTTCAACTACTACTTACCTAATAAAATCTCTCCTGTGCCACAGACTGGTATGTCCAACTCCAAGATCTGAAGTGCCTGAGATGTCCAATGGAGTACACTCTTCTTCCTTCTGCATTCTCCATCTCCATGAACTTCACCTCCTCACCCAGCTAACCAAGTCAAAGACCCAGGAGTTCCTAAAATTTACCCTTTTCCCTCAACCTTCATAATCAACCACCTATTAATCACCAAACCCTGCACATGCCATCTTCTTACTATCATTATAGTTATCCCCTCTGTCCTGGTTTAGACCCTCATCATCTGTCAGATGTACCACTACAAAAACAACCATAACGAAACAATAATACATAACTATCTCCTTATCTAACATACAAATTAAACCTATGTTCTACTTAAACCCTTCAATGATTCTGTAACATGTAAAAGATTTTATCAATTTCTGGTTTGATTTTTACTTTACATGCATTTCACCTTTGTTTCATAATTTTGAGAAAACTGATTGTTAAATGGCACACTGTAATATACACAAAAATCACAAGGTAGTAGGAATGCCTGGGTGGCTCAGTTGGTTAAGCGACTGCTTTCGGCTCAGGTCATCATCCTGGAGTCCTGGAGGCTCCCTGCTCAGCGGGGAGTCTGCTTCTCCCTCTGACCCTCCCCCCATCGCGCTCTCATTCTCTCTCAAATAAATAAATAAAATCTTAAAAAAAAATCCAAGGTACAAGTGTTAGGGTCTTATATTTTTTGGTAATATATAATATTAAATGAGGTGAATTTTATTAGTGTAATACTAAAAAATTATCAAACGTACCACAGGGTACACATAACACACCATGGAAAATGACAAGAAAAAGCTGAAATTCTTATGCAGGGCATATAAGGCCTTTCACACTGTATAATTTCATATCCTCCCCCATGCCATCCTATATGCAAACCACTGATTTTCAGACAATGCCATGTTCTTGACCTTCTATACTCTGGCCCAGGCTGTCTTCTCTGCCTGGAATGCCTGCACCTGTATCTCCCAGATACAGTCGTCATCTTTTTTTTTTTTTTTTAAGATTTAAAAAAAAAAATTTAAGTAATGTCTACACCCGGGCGCCTGGGTGGCTCAGTCAGTTGACTGTCTCTGCCTTCGGCTCACTCAGGTCATGGTCCCGGGGTCCTGGGATCGTGCCCCATGTCGGGCTCCCTGTTCAGCGGGGAGTCTGCTTTTCCCTCTCCCTCTGCTACTCTGTGTCTGTGTCAAATAAATAAATAAAATCTTTATTTTAAAAAAAAGGTAATGTCTACACACAATGTGGGGCTTGAAACCACAACCCCGGTATCAAGAGTGGCATGCTCCACTGAGCCATCCAGGCACCCCGGGTGTCTTTATCTTTAGCCCAGTTGAAGATTACCTCCTCACTCCTCAAGACAGACTTATGTGTACCTTTCTTTACATTGGATTGCAACTTATACATGCCTCCATTATATCACTCATCACATTATCACACCTGCTACACATTACACTGATACTATTTTTTATACTTTTCTTTTAGATCATAAGCTCCTTGGGAGCAGAATCCATGCCACTTTGTCTTTAGCTTTCAGTAATATAGTCCCGGGCAAATAACAGGCAGAAATTTTATTAAATTAGTGGCACCACAAAAGTTTTAAACTATAGACCACCAGTGAGCTAGTAAAGTTCTTTGATATTCCAACAGAGGAATAAGCTAGAGGCATATCTATTCATCAATAGGTGAAATGTTAAATGTTAGACGAATAGGTGAAATGTTAAAATGTAATATGGTCTTATAAGGACTTCTACGGAAGCTATTTCTATGGAAGCTACTTCTACCTATTTGTTCTTTGGTCAATACTTGGAAAGCATTCATTCCTTCCTTCCATGTGTTTGGCCACTTGGCACTACACGTGACTTGAATGCATCTACGGCCTGCAGGCCTAAGCTCAGTTAGCAAAATAATGAGCAGAATCAGAGCCATTTAATTTAGTATCTCTTTTTCTCTTCTTTCCCTTAAGTTTTAATAGAGCATGCAAAGTTGTATTTGGCAAATATAAAATACATGTGTACATGTAAAATAAAAATGTTATCCATTGTGTACTTTTAAGGCACATCTAAAAACAGGATTTTGTGTGCCTTTTTCCTTTTTAGTTAAACTCATATTTTCTTTTTTTTCCTTCCCTTAAATGAATTAACTATTATTTTAAATTACTCTTGAAAGTCATCTGTAAGCTCCTGACAGGTGGAAGCTTGGTACCAAAGTGACAACTCCTCACAATGTATGAATTGGTCATACCACCTTAGGGTTTTGAAAAATTCATTATCTAGTTCCAATGATTTGGCAGTTCCTACTGTCTTTAATTTCACATTCTAGTCTCCTACATTTGAGGATGATTTACATGAAGACATTACACTGCCGAAGTGAGTGATCCAAACTTAAGCTAACATTTAATCATTTCTGTGCTGCCAGCGTTAATTCAATTGCAATGCGTGAACAGATACGTTTCATGCAAGGCTAAGTTTGTACATGTGTAAGCAATGACAAATTCATAATTCCCTGCTTGAAAAGTAAGTTTCGGACACAGGTCACTGGCTAAATGTCAATCTTGATGACTTTAATATGTAAAAATATGTATTAATAATGGTCCCAAAGGGTTGAATTTTTTTCTTGATGTGATCTGAAAATTCATTAGACATGCAAATAACCATTGTTTAAAGTCTGAAAATAATGGAGCCAGATGTAGAAGAATTTAGGTTTTGAGCAAACAAGGATTATCATTAAAAACCTGTAACCTATAACACAGGGATATTCAATACTCTTTTTTCTGACTATGGGTGTTCACTAGTTTAGGATGTACCTTTACTGTGACACTGAGCAGGGCTACTGTGAGCAATCTGCTTTTTCCTTTAATAAAAATCACACTAAGATCCAGACACTCAAGGCTACAATGAAGGGAGGATTTCCAGGTGAGAAAGAGTAGGTGGACCTCAAAGCCCTAGATCTTGTCCCTCTGTTGTCAATTGAGAAGGGTTTGGGAATACTTTTAATAAGCAAGCTACTGTGCATTCTTAAATTAGAGAAAATCTCACAATTTGCTCACTGTAATAAAGCATGAAAATTCGTGGCCACTGACATTTTAAATGAACACATGCCTTGCTTGATATATAAACCATATCTCTTTTAGTTAAGCTGGCTGTAAAGACTAACTCCATCTAACAGTACATTTTCCCATCTCAGGGAAAATAAAAGAGGTAAAATACTGCTGCCTATGAAGTAGACTGGAGTTTGGTGGGCAGTTTGGTGACCTGCATTTCTGCTTCTATAAAAATTGAGACTGTTGGGGCACCTGGTGGCTCAGTCGGTTGGTGCCTGATTTTGGCTCAGGTCATGATTTCAGGGTCTTGGGGTCCTCCCCCCACTCATGCTCTCAAATAAAATATTTATCTCTAATAAATAAATACTTATCATTTATTTGAGGGAGAGAGTGTGCCGAGTGTGTGGGAGCAGAGAGAGGGAGAGGGGCAGAGGGAGAGGGAGAAGCAGGCTCTCCACTGAGCAGGGAGCCCCACTGAGCAGGGAGCCCAGTGTGGGGCTTGATCCCAGGACCCAGGGATAATGACCTGAGCCGAAGGCATATGGTTAACCGACTGAGCCACCCAGATGTCCCAGTAAATAAAATCTTAAAAAAAAAAAATGCTTGGGATCATAATCAGAAGGAAGAGTGCTAATTTAGAAATGGTAAATTAGACTCACTGGTTTACTAAATTGACATTAAATGTTATCAAGAGCCCAACAGATTGCAGACACTTTTTATTTTAATAAGCTCAGAACAAACTTCCTTCTTGTCCTTGTGACTGATTTTGGTTAATTTACCTTGAAGTAAGAAGGAAAAAAGATAAAAAGAAAAAAATTCAAGGATCTAGAGGCAAGCATATTAACACTAACTCGCCTTTGGAAGACTTATAGGGCAGATTGGCAATTGGCTATACACTGTATAATCTTGGTGAGAAATTATATTAGAAATTTTGGTTTTATAGTAATTTTCAATAAGACCGCAGCATTACTGAGCCTGACCAACTCAAAACCAGTATTTCTTTAAAAAAAATAAATAAATAACAGCCTAAAGCATGCATTATGATAGATCTTAAATTTCAACTGAGATGAAACTCTCAACGAAAGATCTTATACCATTGCCTATCCAGGATTACCTATCCTCCGAAATCTTACATGAGACCTAGGTCCTTTATGTCATTTCCCCAACTCCTCCAGGTCATCCTGAGTTTTCTGATCTTTCTTATGATTATTGTTATCCATCCAACTTTTCTTTTAATACTTGTTTTATTAAAAGAGTAAGCTATCTGATAGTTTCTTCTGTATAAATCTCATGCTTCCAACAGATTACAGGCTACCAGAGAGCCAAAACCAGCAGTACTTTTTGTGTATTCAATACAGAGTCCATTAATTCATTCAATAATAGTTATCTTACACCTACTGCATGCCAGGCATTGTGCTAGGCACTGGGGATCCAATAGTGAGAAAAACAGATGCTATAAGCCCTAATGGAAATTAGAGTTTCAAGGGCAAGAGGCATTAATCAAATAAAAAGACTGTAAAATAGAAACTATGGTAAGTTCTGCAAAGGAGAGCTACCCACTGATGGTAGAGCACATAAACGAGGGGGACAAAAAGGCACAGCCCAGGAAGTGTCAAGAACTGAAGGGTAGCAGGAGTTAACTTGAGGTGGCACTCCAGGAAGGGGAATCAGAATGTGTAAGGTTTTGAGGCAAGAGAAGGCGACGTCTAAGAACTGGGGGGAAATCACTGTAGCTAAATCAGAGTGAGTAAAGGTGCACAGCTGGAACATAATCCATTCTTACCTTTGT
Organism: Ailurus styani; assembly: GCA_002007465.1. Classification (NCBI taxonomy): domain Eukaryota; kingdom Metazoa; phylum Chordata; class Mammalia; order Carnivora; family Ailuridae; genus Ailurus; species Ailurus styani. The sequence continues at coordinate 455,518 of LNAC01000644.1, read as the reverse complement.
TAATAGTTCTCTGTTAATTTTGAAATTTACAGTCCCTTGACCAGTGCTGATTTCACTCACCACCGTATCACATTTTAGCTGAAAAGATAAAAAAATCAAGTAAAATAAGTATGTTATAAAACAGGCGTAATGAGATTTATAGTTTTAATACTGTCACATTGGAATCCAAACGCAGCAGGTGCATCGTATCTCTCAGTCATTATATCTGGACCTGGGCCTTAGCCTATCTGTTCAATTTTATCACTCCGACAAGTTTCCTTCTTTTCCAGCCTATAACACTAATCTATATTCAGAATCTCTTCCTCTTTCCCATTCCCTCACCTTAAATTCTCCATCTAACATGGAAGGAAGCCAGCATCACTTCACCCCACCCTCGCCTTATATGCCCTGACATGCAGTGAACTCTTTATCTCACCCACCTTGCACAAGAGCCACAGGACATTTCATTCTGTCAGGCCCTACGCTGCCAGCACTTGTACCCACACAAAAAAATGGAAATCTTTTAAATACTTGGTCTTCAGTGAATATACCTTAAAATTTTTTTTTTAAAGATTTTATTTATTTATTTGACACAGAGAGAGAGATTACAAGTAGGCAGAGAGGCAGGCAGAGAGACAGGGAGAGGAGGAAGCAGGCTCCCTGCTGAGCAGAGAGCCCGATGCGGACCTCGATCCCAGGACGCTGAGATCATGACCTGAGCCGAAAGCAGAGGCTTTAACCTACTGAGCCACCCAGGCGCCCTATACCTTAAAATTTTAACCAACTAGATTTATAAGCACCTGATATACCCATGAAACTTGAAGAGATACCTGTTGTCACTGAAGAGTCACTAGTCTTCATTTTTGAGAACTCACAGGAGATGCGGGAAAGAACTAAATACTGTAATCAGAAAAATTCTACTCATAGTGTACTTCCTGATAAAAATCTAGGTTGATTTTCTGATCAAATATTTACTCAGCTACCAAAGCTCTTTGATTACACTCATTCTTTACACATCTTTTTCTATGTAGTGACTTTCATTGCTCCAATCCTTCAGTGCACCTAGAGGCCTCTGTGTCACATGTAATAACCCTATTTTAAAAACCCTGTTTTTTATGGCATTACACTAATAATTTAGATTTGGTCATTCTCTAAAATCCTTTCAATTCCCCTTTTAGATACCAAACCCATCAGAGAAATTAGAAATGAAAGAGTTTATTAAATTATCTAGCTACTTCTTCTCTGCAATCATGATTCTATTTACATCTAATCATTTTTTCTCATATTTTAATGCTCATCTTCTCAGAAACTCATTTTAAAAACTGCAACCCACTAATTTATCAAGCTTGTTCTCTTAAATTCAGAAGTTCATCCAGCTTCGATCTGCAAATTTAATTAACACTTCAGTCCTCTTGTAAGTAGTTAATCAAAAAATTGAACAATGTCAGCTCAAGAGGGATGCTTTAAAACTAATTTGAAAAATCATCTTAACCTTACAGCACATGGCTAAAATGAATTTAAATTGTATTTTCCAAGGTGCCTTGAACAAAAAACACTACTAAATTCATTATTATGCCTGAGATAGCCTGTAGAGTTATTTTTCTTCTTTAATAAGTTTGTTATGATGTCTAAAAAAGATAATAGTGCTGAAGTACCTTCTCTGCCAGTCTTGTGGCTTGAACTTGAATATCTGGTCTTGAATGGTCATTGTTGTTTTCCAATAGGGAATCCACAGAGAGCTGAAAATCAGCTACTTCTCTAAAGACAGAAAATGAAATAGGAAAAAGCTATTATACCTTAAAAATATTACTAGTGTAACAAAAACGACAACAATAATGACTAAACCACTATGGATTCTCCACATAGATACAATTTTATCAGAAGGAAAGGGTTTTGCTTTCAAAATATAAAGCAAAGAAATTAGAAATATCAACTTGTATTTACTTAGAACTTTATTTTCTAAAGTTCTACTACTACTACTACCTAATTTTAACTTTATAATATTTTGGTGAGACAGGCAGTTCAAAGTGTAATAAAAATTTTAGTTAATGTACAAATATCTACATAATTACCCAGCTGGAACATCTTCTGACATTTAATAAGGAACTAGAGAATGAGACCCTATGGGCAGAACAAGTGGATTAAACCACTGTTTGTCTAATCCATTGTCACAGAAACAAAAGTACATATTTTAGAGGGGGTACATATGACTTCATTCTTATCACTCTTGAAATTCAGAGATATGCCTAAAATATCCAGTGATATATGTTTCACATAAAATTAAACCACCTAGTCAACAAAGACCATTAAGAATTTTCTTGAGCCCTGAGGCACGTAGGTGGCTCAGTCCACTGGGTGTCTTGTCTGGCTCTTGATTTTGGCTCAGGTCATGATCTCAGGGTCCTGGGATCGAGGCCCACATCGGGCTCCCTGCTCAGCGGGGAGCCTGCTTCCTCCTCTCTCTCTGCCTGCCTCTGTGCCTACTTGTAATCTCTCTCTCTGTCAAATAAATAAATAAAATCTTTAAAAAAAATGTTAAATAGTCCTAATCCTGAGCCCTGGACATGACAATTTTTACATGACCATTTAATTTTTTAAGAATTAACTTTAATTGTGGAAATTTACATAAGGTTTGAATGTTTTTATTGTATTTATTTTTACCAAAGGACTGATAGTTTAGCCAAGTAATTGTGCCAATATGTGGGAAATTAAAAATATTAGTTGAACAAAATGGGAACAGACACAAAGATTTTTTCTAAAAAAATTAAAAGTAGTAAGAGCAGGGATGCCTGGGTGGCTCAGTTGGTTAAGCAGCTGCCTTCAGCTCAGGTCATGATCCCAGGGTCCTGGGATGGAGTCCCGCATCCAGCTCCTTGCTCAGCAGGGCAGGGAGCCTGCTTCTCCTTTTGCCTCTACCTGCCACTCTGCCTGCTTGTGCTCTCTCCCTGACAAATAAATAAATAAAATCTTAAAAGGAAAAAAGTAGTAAGAGCAATACTTAAAGTATTTTAAAAAATTTTTTAAAAAAGTAAAAAAATTTTTTTTTAAAAATAGTAAGAGCAATAATATTACTTGAAATTACACAGATTTGAATATACCAAAGATTAAATTTTTTGACAAATAGCTAGGATACTTTATACAAGGTATAATATGACCATAAACTTACAGGATGGCTCGCAACCATCCAGGAAACACAAGGAGGTCACATAATTTTCTACAGTTATTGATAATTTTATTCTAGACATGAATAATAAACAGGGGTGCTTGAGTGGCTCAGTTATTAGGAGTGTGTCTTAGGTTCAGGCCATGATCCCAGGGTCCTGGGACTGAGCGCTGTGTCAGGCTCCCTGCTCTGTGGAAAGCCTGCTTCTCCTCCCAGGAACTCCCTGCTTGAGTTCCCTCTCTTGCTGTCTCTGTCAAATAAATAAAATCTTTTAAAAAAATGAATAATATGGGCGCCTGGGTGGCTCAGCGGTTTAAAGCCTCTGCCTTCGGCTCAGGTCATGATCTCAGGGTCCTGGGATCGAGGCCCACATCGGGCTCTCTGCTCGGCAGGGAGCCTGCTTCCTCCTCTCTCTCTGCCTGCCTCTCTGCCTACTTGTGATCTCTCTCTCTCTGTGTCAAATAAATAAATAAAATCTTTTAAAAAAAAAAAAATAAAAATAAAAAATAAAAAAAAAAATAAAAAAAATAAAAAAATGAATAATAAACAATTTCAATTAAAAAATTTTATCTCAATAGAATCACAAATATTTCCCATTTGTTCAGTGGTAGAAGGACAAATTTTTAAAAATCACCCATTTTATACTCTGGTTTCTCTTCAGATCGTATAAATCTTTCGCCATTTACTAAAAATCACCCATTTAGTCTATTAACAATAATTAACACCAATTTATTTAACTAGGAATATTTCAAAATGAATTCTGAAAATGTATGAAGGGTTATTTGCCAGCAAGGAAGGCCCGAAAGAGGGCACCTGGGTGGCTCAGTGGGTTAAAGCCTCCGCCTTCGGCTCAGGTCATGATCTCAGGGTCCTGGGATCAAGCCCCGCATTGGGTTCCCTGCTCAGCCGGGAGCCTGCTTCCTCCTCTCTGCCTGCCTCTCTGCCTACTTGTAATCTCTCTCAAATAAAATCTTAAAAAAAAAAAGAAGGCCCAAAAGAGAAATAAATGCTTCAGGGAGGATCAACCAGACTTGGCCTACTTCCCAGATTCCCTTTTGGGAGGTTTTAGTTATTTATCTACAAGGACTTTTGGTTTGTCTGTTCAAAGAGGTAGTTTTTGAATGTGAATTATGTAAAAAGTCTGAACAAAGCAATCTAAACGTCCATCAACAGAGGAGCATTAGAGTATTATTTAGCCACTGTTAAAAGTGGTATTTACCAAAAAAGAATGATGTCAAGGGGAAAGGGTATAAAAATCATATATATGGTAGTTTTATAGCTCTGTTTTCTTATTTTTTAAGAGAGATTGTGCACTGTACAAGCAGGGGGGAAGGGTGAAGGAAAGGGAGAGAGAATCAGAAGCAGGCTCCACACAGCCTGGACCCTTATGTGGGGCCTGATCTCTGGATCCAGAGATCAGGACCTGAACTGAAATCAAGAGTGGGACACTCAACCAACTGAGAAACCCAGGTGTCCCTATAGATGTATTTTTTTAAAAGCTGTAAGACAGATTTGAAGAGAAGTATGAAAAATTCACCAACCTGCTAACATATTATGGATTTTTCCTTATTATTATATATTTTCCTGAATTTCCTTAAGATTATGTTTTGCTTTTGTGATAGAAAAATTAATTTAGCTGTCAAAATAATCCATTGTGAAGAAGGAAAGGAAAATGAAACATAAGTACTGTGCGCCAGTGACAGTGAGTGACGGTACACAGGGGTTCCATAAACTATTCCCTCTACTTTCATATAGTTTATTAAAAAAAAAAAAGTTCAAAAAGTAACAGCTACTTTTCCACTACTTCTGAGTAGTTGTTGTAGTGTTAGAGTAAAATCCACACACTTGAGTATTACTGGCTGGTAACAAAGTCATTAATCCTATCTACTATGATGTGTATTAAATAGGAATTCCACCACAGTTGATAACATAATCGAGAAAATTAGGAAGGCTGAATAAATTGATTCATAGGACTTTAAATAAAACATATTAACAACAAAAACAACAACAAATTCTCCTGGTGCTTAATACCATTTCAGAATAAAGTGAAAAATATAGAATAGTTAGGCTTTGTTCTTGTACTCTAAAGGACATCTGAGCTTATTATGGCACAGCAGCATAGATTCTTCTTATTTTAAATCAATTTAATATGTGGAATTTTAGACTTGTAGCCTAGAAAAATTTTGAGATCCTCCCCAATATTTATTCTCTATAAACCAAAGGTATAGTGAAATATAGTATCATTAAAGTAGAACTGCCCAAAGGAGCTCCAGGCAGGTAAAGAAAATCTTTTTCAAAGATGGGCCAAGGGGGACCTGGGTGGCTCAGTCCGTTAAGCAGTTGCCTTGGGCTCAGGTCATGATCCCAGGGTCCCAGGACTGAGCCCCACATCTGGTTCCCTGCTCAGTGGAGAGCCTTCTTTTCCCTCTCCGTGCTGCTCTACCTATCTATGCTATTTCTCTGTCAAATAAATAAATAATATCTTAAAAAAATACATGGGCCAATATTGTTCAGCTTATTAAAGGCCTCTGAAACATAAAATAAAAAGCAGGTATTTTCATTATTATGCAAAATGCCATTTACAGATTTTAAGAAATAGGTAACTGGCTTCGAAAATAACAGTAATTGATGTGTAATTACGAGATCCCCTTGGTCTGTGGTTGCCTTTGTTCTTAGAACTCAATGTAAAGTAAGTTGCACTAGGACATTTAAAGATGCTTTCTTTCAACAAAGCCACATGTAGCTTTTCTCCTCCTCTTCCACTTACTTTGTCTATTCCTGGAACGATAATCTTCATCCTACCCTCTCTTAAAATCCTGACACATAATGGTATTGATACTATATCTTTCCAAAGCTTCAGGCTTAAATGCCTACTATGTAGCTAGTTTCTTGTCATTATTAATTGACTGAGAGGGCATTTTATCCAAGTACTTAATTTTTTCTAGCCAAATGGTAAAGAAGCATCAATCAGAACCAACCTCACAAAGGATATCTTCCTGTATCCAAGAAAGGAACTAAGGGTTACAGGTTTTCTATCACCAGGAGTTCTCAAATGAAATCAAACAAAAAAACCAAAAACCACAAAAAACCCTAGCAGGTAAATGTAGCACTATAGTATTCAAGCATCAGATAGGTGTATAATTTCTAAAATCCCTTCAAAAACCCTGGGAAAAAAAATTTTTTTTTTTTTAACTCAGAGAGAGAGAGAGAGAGAGAGAGAGAGAGAGAGAGAGAGAGAAGCAGGGGGAGGGGCAGAGGGAGAGGGAGAAGCGAACTCCCTGCTGAGCAAGGACTCCAGGATCATGACCCGAGCTGAAGGCAAATGCCCAACTGACTGAGCCACCAAGGCACCCCCAAGACCCTGAAATTTTAACTGCAATCTTAGTCCTTTTATTTGCTGTCACAGAATTAAATTTTGACCTTGTTCCTAATTTTTCTTAAAGACTTTGCGATAACTATCATTAATAGCATAAACATCAAACAACATAAGAATACTAATTTAATGTGCCACGTCAGAGTAGGTAAAATGCAGGTTTTATTTCATTATGTAAGTGAATGGGAGTAATAGTTTACAATATATTTTATGGTTTATTTCAAGGTCTATTCTGAAGAACAACATTTTTTTTTTTTTTTTGCATACTGACAAAGTCAGCAACATTTTAGTAGTTACAAATACTTAACTCTTTTCTGGAAATTGGAACTGCAGATATTGACTTGATCAAATTTTCTGGTGGAAGATCTAACACTCTGGAAAGCTGAACATTAAAAAAAAAAACAAACAGCAAGATGGTTAATAATTTGTACCAGATTCAGTGGAATATTACTCAACAAAAAGAATATTCAGATACTCAAATGAGCCTCAAATGCACTAGGCTAAGTGACAAAATACCAACTCAACAGGCTATATAGTATATGATTTTATTTACTTGACATCCTGGGAAACCCAAAACTATGAGAGAGGGAGAAAGAATCTTAAGCAGGCTCCAACTTGGTGCGGAGCCCTACACAGAGCTGGATTTCTCAACCCTGAGATCATGACCTGAGCCGAAATCAAGAGTAAGATTCCCTACCAACTGAGCCACCCAGGTGCCCCTTAGTATATGTTGATTTTTAAATTCAAATCTCAGAGTACAGTCTTTATTTTTAAATTCTAGCCATTGGGAACTGCATTATGAAAGCCTCTACAAGAAGGTTATCTCCTTAGGCCATTTTCCTAGGAGTGGATAAACATTTCCAAAGCATTTATAGAATAAAGGCTATAACAGTTCATGTTTATACTACAAAGTGTTCTTGCCAATATAGGTACACCAATAAGAGAGGTTCTATTAAAATTTCTTTTAGAAAAAAGAAAAAATGTGCTCGCTTTGGCAGCACATATACTAGAAAAAAGAAAAAAAGGATTCAAATACCAGGTCCACTTTTACTAGCTATGAGTCCATGGGAAAGCCATCTTACATAAATGAGCTTAAGCTTTCACATATGAAAAATGGGGATAATCTATTTAACTAGAGTTCTTGGGCACCTGGGTGGCTCAGTTGGTTGAGTGACTGCCTTCGGCTCAGGTCATGATCCTGGAGTGCCAGGATCCAGTCCAGCATTGGGCTCCTTGCTCCACACAAAGTTGGCTTCTCTCTCTGACCCTCCCTCTTCTCATGCTCTCTCTCTCATGCTCTCGCTCTCAAATAAATAAACATAAGAAAAAAAAGAAAAAACTAGGGTCCTTATAAAGATTAAGAAAAACATGTCACATAATAAGCATATAATAAATATTATCTTCTTCCGTTAAAATTAAGGTTTTATTTTGGACATAATGTCTCCCGAACTTACCGTAACCGCTAAGATTTTCTGCCTATCTTAAATATAACTAAAGTCTGCTGGAAAACAAAACAAAATGAAACATAGTTATATAGGTCAATTTTAAAGCTTTTCAGCTGACAAGTATTGAACTTCGGTAATAAAATGTTTACATTCAAATAAGCAACACAAAAAATTCTGTTTCCAATATGAACTAAAAATTACTTAAAAATTGCTTATTTCTGGAGTGCTTGGGTTGGCTCAGCAGGTTAAGCACCAGCCTCAGGCTCAGGTCATGATCCTGGGGTCCCTGCTCAGCAGGGGAGTCTGCTTCTCCCTCTCCTTCAGCTCCCCCAACCCCTAGTGCTCTCTCTTGCTCTCTCCCGCTTTCAAATAAAAGCTTCAAAAGAATTGCTTATATCTCATTTGCTCCAAAAATGGCTCTGAGGGAAATTAACACATAAAAATAAAATGGAGGTGGGCGCCTGGGTGGCTCAGTGGGTTAAGGCCCCTGCCTTCGGCTCAGGTCATGATCTCAGGGTCCTGGGATCGAGGCCCGCGTCAGGCTCTCTGCTCAGCAGGCAGCCTGCTTCCTCCTCTCTCTCTGCCTACTTGTAATCTCTCTCTGTCATATAAATAAATAAAATCTTTAAAAAAAAAAAATAAATAAAATAAAATAAAATGGAGGTATAAAATCATACCAGAAAACCCAAGGTAAAGATAGTTACTACGCTTCAAGGTACAAAAAGGAATCTATGTAATACGGTGCTCCCTGGCAACAAACTTTTCCTAAAATTCTTTTTTTTTTCCTAAAAGTAAATTCTAAGACCAAGTTATATTCACGAAAATTTAAATATCAAAATAGAAAATATCTTCAATAGCAATTTCCCAAAGGGATATTAAAAGTTCTCTGGTTGATTCCAGTGTGCAGTTGAAGTGTGGCAACCATATGTGCTGCTTGCACTATACCTTCCTGTCTCCTGGTCATCCTTGGTTATTGGTTATCAAGCCTGGAGGAATATCAGAATCATCTGATGATTTTTTGAACTTTAAGGCCTCTACCTCACCCAGACCAATGGGCCTGGGCTTAGCTATTTTTAAATGCTTCTCAGGTGATTCCAGTCTATAAACTAGGCTTAAGAACAGCTGCTTAGGAAGATACCAGCTGTCTCTCATGTTACCAATCAGGGCCCAGGCTAGTGAGTGTTTTTAATTATAGGAGTATCTTTCAAATGGGTGGGGCATACAAAAACCAGAAAGAAAAATTAAGAACTACTGTCAAGTGGTCAAATGTCAGAGAGCATGATTTTAATTCACCTAGATTCTCATAGGTCGGGAATTATTTTGGAAATAATAAGATTTTCTTTAACCGTCTCTGAGCTTGGATTTAATGCTTTCTCTGATGAGAATGTGGCCTAAGAATTTCCTTACTACAGGATTTCTTCTTTCCCCTTCAGAAAAAGTTGTTTCTCCTGGCATTGGGCTTTACCTAGGACTACCACCAATAAAACATGCGCCTTTTGATAACTATCTATTTGAGACCTCAGATTGATGAAAGAAAAAAGTTACAGAATAAACTATGCTAAAAATTACTCAATGAAGACTACAACAATAAAGCTCAAATTTTTTATTTTTTTTAAAGATTTTATTTATTTATTTGACACAGAGCGAGAGAGAGAGATTACAAGTAGGCACAGAGGCAGGCAGAGAGAGAGGAGGAAGCAGGCTCCCCGCTGAGCAGGGAGAGGATGCGGGCCTTGATCCCAGAACGCTGAGATCATGACCTGAGCCAAAAGCAGAGGCTTTAACCCACTGAGCCACCCAGGCACCCTAAAGCTCAAATTTTTAATGGAGAAATAAAATCCACAAAATATTAAGCATATTCCTTGACAAACATCTATGAATAAGGAGGAAATCTGAGGTTGAATGAAGGGAACATTTAAAAGCATATCAAAAATGAAAATCCACATAAGCCAGATCTGGTTTGGGAACCCAAGATCAGAGATTCTAATGTATAATATAATAATAGCTAATATGTATTCAGTGCTTACAATGTACCAGATACAATTATAAACCTTACATCTGGCAATATAACATCATAGATCCTAACAGACTCTTTGACTTCCAAGGTACTCAATACGAGAAAGCACATTAACCAAGTTGTGGACAGTTCCCAACCATTCCTTTTCCATTAGACACACACAATTTCTACCCCAAGTACCCAAGTACTGAATACAAACCCAAAAAATATCCTATCATCCTGGTTCTAGACAGGTTCTAAATTCAGTTAGAAGTTAAACTTGCCTGGTTCAAGATCAAAATCTCTGGTAATTTCATAAAAAAATGGATTTTGTGGGCCCAGTCGGCTCAGGTCATATCCCAGGGTGCTGGGACAGATTCCCACATCGGGCTCCCTGCTCGGGCACGGATTCTGCTGCTCCCCCTGCCAGTGCTTTCTTACTCTCTTTCAGTCAAATAAATAAATAAAATCTTTTTAAAAAAAATCTAATTCTGCCAATGAAAAAGAGATCCTTATGCTTTGGCAATCAGACATATAGGTAGCAGAACTGGTATTTCGTATAAAAATTAGCTCTGCATTTTAAAAAAGATTTTACTTATTTATTTGAGAGAGAGAGAGAGAGAGAGAGAGAGAGAGAACATGAGCCAGGGGAGGGGCAGAAGGAAAGGAAGAGGCAGACTCTCCAAAGAGCAGGGAACCCAACATGTGGTACAATCCCAGGACCCTGAGATCATGACCTGATCCAAAGGCAGACGCTTAATCAACTGAGCCACCCAGGCTCCCCTAGCTCTCCATTTTACCCATACAACACTCTACAGGCCACAAGTCTTAAAATTCTTAAAATGTTATCATTCACTCTTCCAGATCTTATATTACTTAAACTATTACCCCTGATTATTCCTTACTTCTGACTCTGATATAACCAGGTCAGGTGTGCACATTTGCCACCAAGAGCCAATGCACAAGCACTCCCACATTTGTAGAGACTTTCTTCAGGTACAGGTCTGGATTAACTCAGACGCAAACTAGCAGCAAACTAGATAAAAAACTAGATAGAAACCTTAGAGTTCAGAAGAGAACTTTCCAAAAGACTTGGAAGGCAAGTTATTACCAAGTATCTATTATAAAAGCAGTTTAGCATAGCTCTTGAAGAACTTGTAGTTTTAAGCAGAACTGAATGCTGATGGGCCTGTGAGAACAGGTTAGAAGTGAAGTATACACCTAGACCACTCAGTCAGTCCTGTTGTTCACCTGAATGTGGATGAGTATCTTCCCAAATAAATATTTCAGCTTGGACAATTTCAGCTTGATGACAATTGGTCATCAAATTTAATTGCTCCTTGAGGCCACACTTGAAATCTAACAGAACTCATCAGCAGTCAAGGAAGCCTGTCTTCTATTCAGTAAGACACCAGTATACCTCTTCTAGCACGTTATATAAATATAAACTAATGAGAAGAGTTTATGGCCACTTAAGATACTACAATTAAATGCAGCTTGTGACCCTCTACTGGGAAAAAAGCTGCTGAAAAAAAACCCAGCAAAACTGGAATGGACTATACACTAAATGAAAGTATTACATGATATTATGGGAATCTAATGACTATGCCATGGCTATGTTAGATAAGCCTTGTTCTTAGGAAGTAAACAATTAGGTATTGACAGGTTAAGAAGCATGCTTTATGAAACCCACTCTCAGGTGATACAGGAAATATATACAGATAGAATGATGAAGCAAATGTGGCAAAATGTTAATAATTGGTGGCTCTGGATAAAAAAGTATATGGAGTTCTTTGCACCATTATCACAACTTTTCTATAATTTTGACATTCAAAATTAAAAATAAAAAAATTACAATGAACTCCCTGGATTTATTTTACTTATTTTTTAAGTGGGCTCCACACCCAGTGTGGAACCCAACACAGGGTTTGAACTCAAAATCCTAAGATCAAGACCTGAGCTGAAATCAAACCGGACGCTCAACTGAATAAGCCACGCCCATCGCCCTTCAGCTGGATGTTTTAAACTTAAGGTCAAATCTAAATGAAAAGGAACTGAGAAAGGGAAACAAATCTACACTCCATTATTATGTTTCTGAGTCAAATACATTGCTGAACATTTTAAAAAGGTTATTCTCCAGAATACAAAGAATTCAAGCTTTGAGTCAAAAAGCTGGGTTAGTAGTTCAACTTGACGATTCTGTTGCTCTGTAAGTTATTCTTTTCATCTTCCTGAGTGTCAGTGTCCTCCTCTCAGAAATGGAGACAATGCTACAAATAGGATGACTGAAAAGCTTAAACATGATAATATCAACTACTGTACACTTTGTGTGCACACCACTGTCCTAAGTGATGGGAGACAATTTCTATGGGACTCCTAGGTTTCTGCATGTGTTGTAAGCAAGGCATAAAATCTTTTCAAGGATCCTCACGTAGCTAACGGATTTGTAAGACAGAAATAGCATCCCACTGCAGAACAAAGTGAAGCATCTTTACTGCCCATCCTAAAAGCCTCAAGGGTCCCTCTTCTATGTGACACAATACCTGGTCTGTGCAGGTATCATCTGACCTTCTTCACATCACCCTGTGGTTAGAAGAGGGACTTGAGGAACAGATATAAGAAAATGTTGACACTCTGGCTACTACTATTGCTGTAAATAATCCTTTTCTCTCACCCAGGGATCTCATGTTTTCTGCCACCACCCACGGAACTGTGGTAGACTAGTAGGGTAAAGTCACAAACCCCTCACAGTTCTTGATACTATGCACTTTCTGTTAACATTATGTCATTAGATCTTATCAACAGCCCCATAAAGTTCAGCAAAACTGCATGGTACAAGTGAGATATTCCACAAACAATAGTTATTATTGTCTTCATCATCATCATCATTAATCCTTGCAACAATCCTGTAAACTTGGAATCAATACCATCATTTTATAGCTGACAGGTTAATTAACCTGCCAAGAGTAAGTCAGTCACACAAATAGATTTTAATCCTTTCCACTTTTTTTATCTCACAGCTTTAAACTTACGAACTCGTCTAGTGAAGCTGCAAACTTTATATAATATCACAACAGTTTACTTATTCTTTAAATATGTGTGAACAGCCTATTTCAGGCACTCTGTTGGTGCTAGAGAAATAGTGAATAAAACATGCTGTCTTCACGAAGCCTGTAGAGAAAACACACCAAAACAAGGAAAACAAAACAACCAAATAACTAATTCCCTAATAATAATTAACTAACTGATGAAATAATTATTAACTCTTACAAATGCTATGATGGAAGCAAACAAGGGTCTGAGATAGAAAGCAACTGGAGGACACACTTTTCAAACTGTAGGTTGTCAGCTAGGAATAAATTCAGTGAGTCCCAAGAAGGATTTTCTGAAAAATGTAGTATAGAAACGAATGCACACACCTTGTAAGTACTGTTTTGTGAAACTTCCATCTAGCACAAAGGGTCATGATATAAAATCATTTCCTTTAAGGCACAGGGAATCATCTATGCAATGGGAATGGAAAGACCTTGCTTTGTTAGAAAAGCAAAATTACAGTGGGGCTAGGATCCTGCAGAAAGGAAAAATAGGGTGGTATGAATGGATGTGGGGAAGAAAGATGTTAAGGTTCTGGTAGAGTTTGTGCAATGCAGTTTTAAGTAGGTAAGTGACGTGATTTTACATTTGAGAAGTCACTTTTCTTGCTGTAAGGAGAATGGATTTAAAGGAGGGCAAGGATGGAAAGAGACCCATCAGAATGCTGTTGTAAGGAGCTGACATAGGTGATAATAGTAGCTTGGTTTGGGGTGATGAAAGGAAAGGGCAATAGGGATGGAAAAGAATGGAAAGATTCAAGTTATTATTTTGAAGAGTCCAAAGGACTTGCTGAAGTGAGGCCCAAGAGGCATACTCTAGATTTCAGTCCTATCCAAATACTGTGGTTCCGTGAACACACACCATGCTCTCCCATGAGTCTGTTGTCCACACATACGGTGTTCTCGGAACACCCTACCACTCCCCAAGCTCTCACCCCACTAACCTGGTACACTCCTATCCATCCTTCCTTCAGGACAGAGGCCCCATATTACCTTTTCCACAAAGCATTTTCCTGACATTTGGAAGCTGTCTTCTCCATATTCCCTTAGCACTGCACACGTTTCTTTTTTTTTAAGATTTTATTTATTTATTTCACAGAGGGAGAGAGATCACAAGGAGGCAGAGAGAGCAGGCAGAGAGAGAGGGGGAAGCAGGCTCCCTGCCGAGCAGGGAGCCTGATGCGGGCCTCGATCCCAGGACCCTGAGATCATGACCTGAGCCGAAAGCAGAGGCTTTAACCCACTGAGCCACCCAGGCGCCCTGCACACGTTTCTAATACAGTGGCTACAGACTGTATTGCAATTGTAATTGCAACTGTTTATACATGTGTTTCCCCAAGTTAGTCCAGAGTCATGCCAGGACAGAAGCCATTCTACTCACTTTAAACCTTGGGACTGATGATAATGCTTAAAAAAATGTAGATTCATTATCAAGATTTGCTGAATGAATGTGCCATTTCATGTAATACGTTCCTTCACTCCTAAACTAGCAAAGGATCCTTATTCATAAAGATATGTATTGCACATATTTTTATTTAACCTCATTTCAGATCATCCTTCAATGACTCCATGCTTGGAGAATATATATTTGCTTAGTTTCTGTTGCCATAGAAAACTATTAGATTCTATTTAATGATCAGACTGTGCTTCTTGCCTCCATAAACTGATAGCACAACGTATAGGAAAGGGCTGATTTTGAAGTTAGATGCCGTGTTCATAAACCAACTCTTTAATTTACTGACCATGTATAGACCCTGGCCTTGGGTAGGTTTTTAATCTCTGGGTCTCAGTTTATTCAACTGTATACAGTTAACACTTCTATGTTATAGGGTATTCATGGGGCTTAAATGTGAATGTAAAGTAACTACCAAAATACACACTACATATTAGTTCCTGTTTCTCCAACTTACCTTCTTTACAAGGAAGAATACTGCCTTTGCTAAACTAAACACAAAATGTTTCTGGTCATGGCATTATCTTGACCTATGGGTTGAGAAAGGAAACCATCTTACCTCTCCCCCTCCAAACACAACCTGGACACTAAGGTTCAAAACTGGATACACCCTAAGGTCTACACTGGAATGACTTTATTTCCCTGATGCCAAGTAATCTCACAAAATTACTGAGGGTTGCTGGGGATGGGGGAGGAGGGATACGGTGGCTGGGTTATGGACCCTGGGGAGGGTTTGTGCTGTAGTGAGTGCTGTGAAATGTGTAAGCCTGATGATTCACAGACCTGCACCCCTGGGGCAAGTAATACATTATATGTTAATAAAAAAAAGAATGACTTTATTATTTCTTTGTCTTCATTAGCATAACTTTACTATTCTAGGAGACTCCTGCCCAGACAAATAGCTTGATTATCCATTACAGGAACTTTTTGAAAAATCAATTCTTCAAGAAAAAGCACCAGCAGTTTATATCCTAAGATTCCTTGCACTCCCTTGCCTTCTTTCTCCCAATCTTACAACTGCAAAGATCAGTATCTAGTCAAGCCATCTCCTCCACTCCTGTGCCCTCTCACCCTGGGCCACTGAAAGACCAGCCTTAAAACATATATCAAATTCTCAAGAAAAATCTGACCTTGCCTTCTCAGACACTAACAAAACTCTGCTAAAGTGTTCTTTCTTACCCCAGTGAACCATAAACTCAGCTTTGTCCTATCAGAAGGTCTGGGATGGTATCTGAGAAGCCGACAATGGACAGGGCAATACGACTATAAGCACAAAAACAGGGCAGAGGAATTTTCCCACAGAGGTCCAGAAATACTATAAAAATGAACTGAGGGAAATTATATACCGGGCAGAATATGTCCACTAATATGTCCATTAATAAGAAGGAAATGGGTTTGTCAATAGAAAGTTTCTTTGCAAATTCCAAAAGGGGCCAAATGAATTTCAAAAACTGTTTTTGCTGAAACCTAATGCTGATGTGTTTTATTCCTTTTCTTATTACAGAACTGTTCACATAGAGGTCTCTGAATCAAGAAAAATAGCCTCTCACGTTACCTTTGGAGTTACCAAAAATAATGCTAGGAAAGGCGGCCAACATGATTGCAATACAAATGTCCAGTTTTTAAATTAGATCCTTTCGAATGAAAATTCAGATCCATTAGCAATTTCACTAAGTGTAAGGAACACTAATTTCTAAAGGATTCCAACCATGGGCAATGACTTGCCACTACGGTCAAACATACAAAGCTCTAGGGTGGAAAGAAGTGAGGGAGGCAGCATCTGCTTTTCAGGATTTACTTTTCACCTTGATAAACAGATTTGGGTTGCATGGCCGACCCTCCACCAAGTCTGCCTCCAGAGCTCGAGCAGCTCCAGAGCGGAGGGAGGAGGCGGCAGAAACAGGTGTTTCGTGGAATCCCCCTCTCGCTGACTGTGGGCTGACCCTAGGTGGGGGTTCCGCTCGGACCCTCCTTCTACCTGTTCCCGGGCCGTACCTGACAGGCGATGGACCTGCGGAAGCCACAGGCCATGTCCGCCTCCACGAAGCGCGCTCCAACCTTCCGGCACGAATCCTCGCCCCGCCCTCCTCTGTAGCCCCGCCTATGCGCGCCGGAAGCCCGCTCCGAGGATTCTGCCAACCAATCAAAAAGCCGCGTGGCCAGCCACTAACCTCTGCCCTGCTGCCGCGAGGGAGCGCGGGAAATCCCGAGTGCAGCCGCAATCCCGCGGGCCGTTGGGACCATGGCCACCTCTTCGGTGTCCAAGGTACGTGGGGGGCGGACGCCCACTACACTCGGCCCGCGCCTCAAACTCTTTTGGAAAAGGGATGTAGCAGAGGTTACTTAGGCCTCGATGAACAGGCTCGAGGGGAGGGAGTGGCGGGCTGAGCTGAAGCGTCCTTACTCCAGGTGCAGTTGAGGTCAGTTTTGCTTGGGAGCGGAGACACCGATCTGCCTTCGTTGTTTTGGCTGGGAGGACTGTTAAGTTCTGGTTTGTGGAGGTCGAATTCCCCGGGGATGCGCACCACCACCCTCCCCCCTCGTCCCTTTCTTCTTTCTCATAAACGTGCCCGGGGATGCGCACCACCACCCTCCCCCCTCGTCCCTTTCTTCTTTCTCATAAACGTGCGGCAAGCACTCGGTTAGGTACGAGATAGAATCGTAAACAAAATAGATTGCACTCAAAAAAAAAAAATTAAACACAGGTGAACTGATGATAACAAATTGTGGTAAGTGTTAGCAGATTGCCCGGAGTCTGGGAAGGCCTTTTGCAGAAAGGGACATTTTAGCTGAGACCTGAAAAATAAGTAGAAGTTAGGCAAAGGATTGGGAGTAGAGAGACTGTTCTAGCATAGGGAATGACATGTTCTTTGGCCCAGAAGATAGAAATAAAATGACCTATCAAAGAAGTTGAAATATCGGTATACTCAGAGAGGAAGCCTTGTGACAAATGAGAATGAAAAAGAAGTTTGTGTGTGTGTGTGTCAGAGAAGACCACATAGACCTCACATGGGCTGTCTTACATGGTCAGGGCTTGCAGGAAGACAACGATAGTGTAGTTGGTGACATAAATTGTCTGATATAAGTAGCCAGTAGCCACATGTGGCTATTTCAGTTTTAATTAAAATAAAATTAAATTAGAAATTCATTTTCTCAGTTTTACTAGCCACATTTCAAGTGCTCAATAACCACATGTGGAGGTGGTTACCATATTAGTGCAGAGACATGATATTTCTCCTTCATTACCAAAAGTTCTGCTGTACAGCACTGCTACAGACCAAGTAAGACCGTTAGTAATATTATGAGTGCAGCCAGAAGCCGCTGCAGTTAAACTGTGATAAAGTTGAGAATGTAGGTGAAAAAACTGCAAAGTCATTTTTCCCTACGTCAAAACAGTAGATTAGAAGGGTCTGCCATGGATCCGACCTTTAATTTTGATTAAAATTAAACTAGAATTATGGGAAGGCATGCCTTCTGAGACATACTACATATCAAAGGGGAACTTCAAGCTGTAGAGTTTAAGTTTATGGAAGATTGACTACGATGTGAGGTGCAAATGCCAGAAGAGATTTAACTATGCTTGTGTAGCCTGGTTACAGGGGTGCAAGAGCTCCTGGCTCTGGGGGTCCCAAACAGACCAGCTTTGGGCCCCTCACTGCCGATAAAATTCCAAGTCAGAGAAACGAGTGGTAGTCAAACTAGAAAGGAATGGGGTGGAGGACCACCCTGTCCTAGCTGTGTGGGGGTGGGGGGGTGGTTTATGATAATCACCTGTGACCAACAAAGAATACCCAACCCCTAAAAAGGAAATAAGCTGTTGAAGGTGTTATCAATAGAGATGTTAAAAGGATTTAAGTTTCCTGGTTAGCTTTCTATGAAAGACCAACCCTAAAGGCCCTCGTTGGCAACCCTGTTGGGACCCCTCTCATTCTTGAGAGCTTTTTCTGTGTCTTCACTTAGTAAACTTCTATCGCTTTACTCACAAAAAAAAAAAAAAAGAAAGAAAGAAAAAAAACGGAATTTATTTCAGTGAGGCCAACACAGAATTCTGACAGTAGACCAGAGCCTCAAAGATGGTCTCCAAAGTGCTGAAAATACTTCCAGGTTTATGTGAGGAAAGTGTAGAACAAAGGAGGGCAGTAAAAGTAAAGGTCAGGTTGACCTTTGTCTTGGAGTCAGTCACAGCCGGGGTCTTGCTGGCTCAGGACAAGCCTTATTGAATGAGGGGTTAGTTTCGGTTCCCATCAGGAGAAGCTGTGCTCACTGGATCTTTTGCCTGAGTTAAGAGATGAGCTGGATGGGGCGTTTGAGTGGTTCAGATGGTTAGGCACCTGCCTTCGGTTCAGGTCATAGTCTCCAGGTCCTGGGATCAAGCCCTGTGTCAGGCTCCTGGGTCTGCTTCTCCCTCTCCCACTCCCCTTTCTTGTGTGTGCGCGCTCTCGCTCTCTCTCTCAATTGAATAAATAAAATCTTAAAAGAAAAAAGGTAAGCTGGAAAGAAGAACTTAACTAGAAAGTTTTAGAGGTCAAAATGGAGGTAGTCGCAGTTCTCTCACACTAATATTGTACTGTTTTTGGTTTGTGCCAGTTGTAAAGTTCCATAGGTTTTGAGTGGTCTGCTTTCTAATCCTTTTCATTGTATAAGGCTCATATTTTTGTATATCTTGCTGAATTGTGAGAATTTGTTCAGGAAAGCATTCATGGCATTATAATAGAAATGCTTTTATTGAGATGATTATGGAGGGGAACCTGGCATCAGTAAGATTCTTTTTTTTTTTTTTTTTTTTTTTTTTTTTTAAAATTTTTTTTTTTTTTTTTTTTTTTTTTTTTTTAAAGATTTTATTTATTTATTTCACAGAGGGAGAGAGATCACAAGGAGGCAGAGAGGCAGGCAGAGAGAGAGAGGGGGAAGCAGGCTCCCTGCCAAGCAGAGAGCCCGATGCGGGCCTCGATCCCAGGACCCTGAGATCATGACCTGGGCCGAAAGCAGAGGCTTTAACCCACTGAGCCACCCAGGCGCCATCAGTAAGATTCTTTAAGGACTATTTCAGGAGCTCATAGAACTGCTAGCTTTTTTTTTTTTTTTAACCTATCTAAACTTCCTTTTCCTTGTCATATTTTCTACCTGTTAGCTCTCCTCCTAGACTGCTTCTATCTCAGACACCATCATTTTGATCAGCAGTTCAAAGTGGTTAGCCATATTACTGCCTGCCATATATTAGGATCTATTCTGGGCCCTCGTATATCTCACTCCTTCGTGGCTCCTTTTCCTTTACTGAATTGCAGGTGGATATAGAAAGGAGAAAGGAGACAATGACAAGCTTGTTGTGGTACTACAAGATTTTTCTAAATGTAAATGTGTATTTCAATAGTTCACTAGTTGCAAATACAAGAATATAAGGCACAGTTCTTATTTTGGATCCTGTAATCCAAATGGCCACTTTATATTTGCCTAGCTTTCTTTAGCACTGTCCTGAGATGACTTTTTCTAGGTATATTTTTTTCATTTTTTCATTTTCCATAAAAATGGCAGTCTTTAAGAAGCCATACACGGTGCATGGCTTTAGGATTGGTAGAATAAATGTAGCACCAGTAGCTTGAGGACTGTGTCTCACTAGTCATATTATAATGTGAAGCTAAATGTAGCTAGGAAATTACCAGGAAAATTATTTGGCAACCATTCATTCTGTATACTGATTGCCTAATGTATATGCCAACGCCTGTCCTAGACACTGAGGAAGCAATTATGAATTATATGCAGCCTGTGCTCTGAAGGCACTCAAAAACTACTTGGTGAGACAGACCGTAAATAACTGTGATACACAGTGAAAGTGATTTAAAACAAAGCGAAATAAAGGCCTTCAAGTATTGTGAGATCTTAGGGAAAGGAATAATTCTAACTAGAGAACTGGGGAAGGTTTCCCAGTGCAGATGAATAAGACTTTTATCAGATGAAGAAGGCTATATAAGATGAAGCAATAGCCAAATTATCTATTTCCTGACCAGGTTATGGATACTTGAAGTTTAATTAAATAATAAATACTTCTTTTGAAATGAGAGAGTGTTATTATTTTTGATCTTCGTTTTAATAGTATTAATGTTCTTCTCTAAGTTTTATAAAAATGGAACATTTCTGGGTTTAAATTTCATCAGCTTATATTTTCTTTGTCTCTTAGATTAGGTCCCTACGAGCAAAATCAAAGATGAGCTTCCCATGGGAAGGAGGAGAAAGAAATGGATAGTCCCCTTGTTTAAGAAGGGGCACCTGGGTGGCTCAGTGGGTTAAGCCTCTGACTCTTGATTTCAGCTTAGGTCATGATCTCAGGGTCCTGGGATTAGAACCTTCTGTCCGGGCTCCGCTTAGGGCTCAGCTTAGCCGGGAGCTGCTTGGGATTCTCTCTGGCTCTCCCTCTACTCCTCCCCACTTCTCCTGCACTCTCTCGCTCTATAAAAAAATAAGTAAATCTTTAAAAAAAAGAATTTTCCTGGGCGCCTGGGTGGCTCAATGGGTTAAAACCCCTGCCTTCGGCTCAGGTCATGATCTCAGGGTCCTGGGATCGAGGGCCGCATCAGTCTCCCTGCTTGGCAGGGAGCCTGCTTCCTCCTCTCTCTCTGCCTGCCTCTCTGCCTACTTGTGACCTCTCTCTCTGTGTCAAATAAATAAATAAAATTAAAAAAAAAAAATTTTCCTGCTGCACTTCAGATAGAAGAGAATTTCTTAGCACTTTAAAGGAATGCCTTTTAAAAAAGATCTGCTTATCCATAAAATAGTTAATCGGATTTATCTGTTTCTTAGCGACTTTGAGTTTATGCTTTTTTCTTTCTTACTTTTTTTTTTAGGGCTGCTTTGTGTTTAAGCCAAACTTCAAGAAGAGAAAGATCTCTGTGCCAGTAGGTAAGATGTCTTAATATCGAGTTGGCTAGTCTTCCTCCCCTAAGTCTTAAACTTACCTAACCCTAGTTGAATTAGTAATTCTCTTCTCTAAGTTTGACCTACTTACCTTCTTGACGTAACGGTTATGTTCCAAGGTATAGTCAAAGGGATAAGATACATCCCAGACTTTCAATCTAAAAGGGAATCCAGATATACCTTCGAAAGGCAAATTAGAAAAATTCTTCAAAGGATATGTCCCCATTCTTCAAAAGAGATTGTCTTAGGGGTGCCTGGCTGGTCAGATGGTAAAGCATGTGACCCTTGATCTCCAGGTTGTGAGTTCAAGCCCTACATTCAGCATAGAGCTTACTTAAAAACATGTAAATAAAATAAAACAATAAGGTTAAATCAGAAGGAAATTTTAAAAAATGTAAAGAGACTGTCTTAAAAATCTCAGTGATTTCCTGGGGTATGGTAGGGGAAGTTGACTGCAAAAGCACAAGAGAGCTTTTTTGGACTGATAGAAATGTTTTCTAGATCAAGAGAGCAGTTATGTGAGTGTATACTTTTGTTAGGACATATTAAACTTAAAATGGTCATATTTTATCATTTATAAATTATTTTTCAATAAAATTAAACTTAAAAAAATAGTGTTTTTTTTTCACTTTCATCATTCATTTACAGATACCTGTTTGTTGGTCATGTTAGGAAGAACTGAGTTTTTCAAACAAATCATGACATTGCTGTCAGAAAATGTGTATTGTATTGGTTTTTAATTGTAGCTGCAGATTAGAATCACTTGGGGAACTTTTTAAAAAAATGTGTTTGGGGTTTTTTTGGATATTATTGAATTTTCATGTACAGTTGCAAGAAAGTATAGAGAGTTCCTTGTACCCTTTACCCAGTAATTTCCAGTGGTAATGTTTTGGGCAACTGGTGATAGTATCACAGCCAGGAAACTTAATATTGTTATAATCCATTGACCTTATTTAGATTTCAGCTTGGGGAACTTTTTAAAGATACTAATATCCAGACCCCATCTCAAACCAATTGAATCAGAATCTCTGGGAGTGGTATCTAGGTGTTGGTACTTTTTAAAAAGCTCCTTACGGGGGGAAAAAATATGCAAAATGAAAATAGACCCAGGGAACTCGGTGACACTGTCAAGCATCAGTTGCATGATAGGGATCCCAGAAGGAGAAGAGCGGGAAAAGGGGGCAGAAGATTTGTCTGAAGAAATAATAGCTGCAAACTTCCTGAATCTGGGGAAAGAAAGAGAAATCCAGATCCAGGAGGCAAAGAGAGCAAAACCAACCCAAAGAGGTCTGCACCAAGACACAAAGTAAATAAGATGGCCAAAAGTAGTGATAAAAAGAATTTTAAAAGCAACAAGAGAAAGGAAAGCAGTTATATACAAGGGAAACCCTGTATGGCAGTCGGTGGGTTTTTCAGCAGAAACTTTCCAGGCCAGAGGGGAGTGGCTTGATAAATTCCAAGTGCTAAAAGGAAAAAATCTACAGCCAACAATACTCTATCCAGCAAGGCTTTCATTTAGAATAGAATGAGGGATAGAATTTCCCAGAAAAACAAAAGTTAAAAGCAAAACAGGCAAAGTCCCTGTCACACACGATGCCATTGGCTTGTGGGTCCCAAATTCACAGTCCCGCTGACCTACTACTGCCTGAGTCAGCAGGCACAGCCTGCCACCTGCTCAATGCCAAGTCAACATGTCTTCACTTCAGATTGCCAAGGGCTCAAACTGGCACTCTTCCCCTCAAAATCCAGCCCCTGTGCTCAAGTTTGTGCACAGAAGTGGGCATAAGTATAATAGCAGAATAAAGCAACCTGAACAGTGACACTAATTCTGTGGAATATATAATGGATAAAAGTAGTGTGCTAGGCTGAGAACATCTCCAACAAGCACATCAAAGAATAGTACATACAGCATGATTCTGGTTAGTAAAAGAAAGAAACCTGGGAAAAATAGAACTATGAAATCAGAGGGAGACAAACCATTAGAGACTCTTAAGCATAGCAAGCAAACTGAGGGTTGCTGAAGGGGAGTGGGGGTGCAGAGGTGGGGTAACTGGGCGATGGGCATTAAGGAGGGCATGTGATGTAATGAGCACTGGGTGTTCTGTGCAACTGATGAATCACTGAACTCTACCTCTGAAACTAGTAACACACTATATGTTAATTAACTGAATTTAAATTAAAAAAGAACCTAAAAGTTTCTCACAGGCTTACTATATACACTTAATATTCAGTACTGTAAAGATTAATTCCGATGGAACAATTATGATGTGGAATTAAGCATATGCATGCACTAGCTTTGAATTAAAAAAAAACTGAACTATACCATTATTTGACTAAGGAAATAAAGAACTTGTATTTATTGAATAGGATTTTTCTAAATCATCGCATGATGCAGACCTTAGGGTGTTACTCCTTCAGTTTGAGACCAACTAGATAAGGTAGATATTTGCTAAGGGAGCAAATAATAAAATGATGGTTCGTATTGAGGGGACCAGAGGGTAGAAAATATGATTTATAATAAGAATCCAGTTTCTCATTAATAGAATAAACAGTGATCTCAAGTTCTCTACTCTCTTAGACTTAGTCTCAAAGAAACATGAATTCCCTGCCCCCCCAATAAAAAAGTGGCAGTTATAGACTTGGAAATAGTGAACAAAGAATAGCTACATTATAAATTATTTTTAAGTGATAAGACTTGTGAACATATTTCTTTAATGTTGAAGATTGCTAAACTCAAAATAATTCATTTTCAGAGAAAATTCGTTTTGTTTCCCATTATCTATGAAAGAGCATGAAATTACATCTAGTATTATCAGCAATATCATTACAACTAATGAAATTGCTAGCATTTATTGAGTTTTTATTATGTGCTAGATTATTCTAAGCCCTATATGTATGTATGTGTATGTGTTACTTATTTAATCCTCTCAGCACAGTGTGAGGAACATATAAGTATCTCCTTAAAATATCATGAGGATACTTACAACTTTCACAATGATAGTGGTAGTAAGTGGCAGAGCTGGGGTCTGAACCCAGTTGTCTGATTCTAGAACCTGTGGTCTAACTGTTACTTGGTACTGTACCTCATAATGTGAGGCAAGTGTTTGCTTAGAACTTTTTCTGTTGAATTGCAGCTATAATTTATTAAGACTTGTTCAGTTTTAGTATTAGTAAACCTGATGTGTATAATCGTGTAATTTGAACTTTGCTTTCAAGTATATTAGGGTTTTGTTGTTGTTGTTGTTTTAATTGGGCTGACCTAAGACCAATAGATACTGTTTCAATATGAGAATCTTAGAGGAATTGACCCTGATTATAAAACAGATGATGTAGGAATAAGGAAAACATACCCAGATTTTAGCATTTGCCTTAAGTGGCTTCAACTCTTGAAACATTGCCTGAAGAAGTAGGAAGATGCCGTGCATTTTGCCCACCATCTGTTCCCTGATTTGAAGACACTTGGATATATACCTAAGAGAAGACTGGTAACTCTCCCTCCTGTCTGTGCTCTGTGGATGACTATACATCCATGAAACGACTGGGCAGGAGCTGGGGAGAGAGGTCTGGAGAGACTGAGATGGATGGTGGTCCTGGCCCTGTAGGAGATGTTTGCACTGAAGTCAAGCACTGTGTAGGAGCAGGAGGGAACCTGTCAACAGTGAGAGCTTATGTTCTGTAGATCTTCTCAATGCTGATTTGTTTTTTACCTTCCTGATCTATAAATGACCGAGAGAAGTCATGGTAACAAGTTGTCCTTCTGCTGCTGTTCCCTAATCTCTGACAGTTTTTTGGTTAGTATTTTGGTGCCACATCATTCAACACGTAAAAAGTTAATGTCTTCATCTGCCATTTTAACATTTTATATTTTACTCATTATCAAAGTAAAATGACTTTTTTTGTTCTATTTAAAGCTACCTTGTTATTCTGCTTTGTCTCTTAATAATGGTATGTTTCCCTTTTTTGTTTGCATTTTTATACTATAACTTTGTCTATCATTTTACCATATGATGACATCATTATATTCTAAGGTTTTTGAGAAATTTAAGAATTATTTGCCTAAAACTCTGAGTCAACTATGAACAGAAGCAAAGTTCCTTAACATGAAAGGGAATCTGTATTCCAAACTACCAGTTAACATTAAAACTTGATGGTAGAATGCTAGTGGCTTCTCAGTGAAGTCAGGAACAAAATATGTATTTTCACTGTTACTGAATTCTTTAAAAGTTGTAGTTGTTACAATGAAATACCTAGCAGTAAACAATAAGAAATATGAGAGAATGTAGAAGACTACAAGGAATGTAAAATATTTGATTAAAGGAAGAGAACTGTAGTGTTTTGGATGTAGATTTTCTAACAGATTACAAATATCATTTCTCCCCAAATCAACCTACAGATTTTATTTTATCCAGTCAAAATACTATTTTAATTATTTTTGAGAAATGGCAAAATTTATTTGAAAAAATGGTTTAAAATAATTTGAAGAATGATTATGTGTGGTGGTAGGTAGGAGACCTGGAATTATTCCGTATGTCAATGTACTGCAAAGCTCCAATCATTTAATGATTTCAAATAGTTTGGGACAGCTGTGGGAATAGACTTGGATTCAGTAGACAAAAGAAGAAGTTAAAAAATAGTTCCAAGTGCATTTGTAAGTACTGAGATAAAAGGCCACCTCAAATCAGTGGGAGAAAGGATGGATTATTTAATAAGTGAATGTTTTCATATGAAGGTTAAAGCCCAAATGTGAGTCATGAAATCAACACAGTCATAATAGTTTTAAAAAACAGAATAGAAAAGAAAACTATCACATGATAAGTATTGTTTGCTATCACATGATAAGTATTGTTTTGTGGGACCTTTGTTTTTGTTTCTGTTAAACGTCTGTGTATTAGATTATGATATAAAATGTATTCCTTAATGTGGATCATGGTTTAAGAAGTTTGAAAACCACTGGTATTTTGATTAATGATGTTTTGATGAATGGCTAACCATTTGGAGGAAAATATTTAAAAAGCATATAAAATAATATAGACAGACTAAATAAAAGGCTGGGCTAACCTATGTCAATTGAATAAAAGAACAAGCATCATAGTAAGAATCATTTCATAAAGGAGAGCAAATATATGAAGCAAAGTATACAAGACTTTTGAATAAGAGCAAATAAGAAAATATGTTAATATTAAATGTTTCTGTCTCAAACCAAATCCATTAAATACTGTTAGCAATTTAAAAGTACATGATAGAAATATAACCTAAAAACTAGATATTTTAATCTTATAGATACAATTACTATAAAATATATAAGCTATATAAATAAAATCAAATATAAAGGATATTGAATGTTCCCTATCTCCAAATATATATATTTTTGATACATATTTCAGTCCCATCCTTTACTGTGTGACTTTGCACAGAGATTTTCTTTTATTACATAAAAAAGAAACTGACCTATTTCTTTCTGTGTTTTTAGAGGACTATTTTAATAAAGGGAAAAATGAGTCTGAGGACAGTAAGCTTCGATTTGAGACTTATCAGTTGATATGGCAGCAGATGAAATCTGAAACTGAGGTGAATACTTTTCTTAATGACTTCATATTTCTCAAATAACATAAATCTCATATTTGTTCCTTCCCATTTTCCTTTCCATCAATTTTCAAGACTATTGATGAAACATAGGTAATATTAGTTTAGTATAATCTGTATATTCTAAAAAATCACTCATGTTTCAAGTATTAAGCATAGCTTCAGGTACTGGAACATACATTTATAATAAATAGCTGCCAAGGCAAGGGGCTTACATATCCCCACAGCTTTTAAGTGGTGGCACTCTTTAAATTATCCATTCAGGGATGCCTGGGTGGCTCAGTCAGTTAATCGTCTGCCTTTGACTCAGGTAATGATCCCAGGGTCCTGGGATGGAGTCTGATATTAGGCTCCGTGCTGAGTGGGAGCCTGCTTCTCCCTCTGCTTGCTGCTCCCCCTGCTGTGCTCTCCCTCTTTCTCTGACAAAGAAATAAAATATTTAAAAAAAAATAAATTATCCATTCAGTTGTACAAATCAAGCTATTTTTAGGTGACTTCACTCCCTCATCATGTCCAATTTCTATGTTCTTTATATTCCAGCTCTGAAATAATTTCTCTGCTATGGCAGATTTGTAGCTCTAGGGCCAACATCTCGAATGGACTTGTTTGCTTTGACCAATACAGTGTTGTATTTTTTTTTCGTTTTGTTTTTTAATGCCTGTGGGAGGGTTATGCACTTTGTTTATTACTGCTTCCCACTACTCTTTATTATTTTCCACTTAGGGCTTTGCTCATTTATGTATTCCAAGTGACCCTTGAAAGTATTTGGGGTTGTGGTTTCCAGTTTAGGCCTTCATTTCTTAACCTGGATCATGACTATCCTCCTAACTGATGTCTCTGCCATTGATGTCAAACCCTGCCGTCTGTCACTAAGTCTCTGTGGCACCACTGGCCAAGTTAGAAAAGTCCTCCCTGTGCCAGGCTGCACAGGTTTTCCCATCTCACTGCCAGTACAGCTTCCCCCATCTCACAGTGCTGCCGGATTCACCCATTTTAACCCTGATGGAATCATGTCTCTAATTCCTTCAGTGGTTCTCTCCACAGGATAAAATCCAAACTTTTTAACGTCAAGTATAACTTTATAGCCCTAGCCCACTGTTTATTTGTCCAGTCTCATTCCCTACCACTTCTCATGTTTTTGATGCTTAGCTCTGTCTGTGGTTCCCTAGGTACTTGGTGCTTCCTTCCTTGCTTCCTCTACTCCCTGTTCCTTCTAACTTTCTTCTCCATATAATCACCTCCTCCATCACCTGCTCTAATGCTTTGACTCAAATATGCACCTCCTCAGCTTAAGTTGAGTGGTGCTGTTCTTTATCATAGCACTCTACCCAATGTATTTTAATTTTAAGTGTTCTTGCTCATTTTTTTTCTTTTCATTTTTTTTAGGATAAAAACTTCCTTTCATTTGTAAGGTGGTTAGTAAATGTTTGTTGAATGAATAAATGAGATTCTTTAGTGAGGGAGTCCAAAGCACTAATGAGTGGAGAATTAAGGAAAAAACTTTTTTTTTTAATTTCTTCCATCTAATAATCATTTTACATGTAAGCTTTGGAATTCGTGAGAGTTTTCTTTCCCAAACATAGAAAGATGCATCAGATTATTACTAATAATAATTCGTAAAGTTTTGTGTTTTCTTCATAGCAACTACAAGAGGAATTAAATAAAAACCTGTTTGATAGTCTAATTGAATTTCTACAAAAGTCTTATTATGGATTTCAGAAGAATTCAAGAGACTGGGGCTATCAAATAAAACTCAGAGAAATTCCAACTGCTGCTCTTATTCTAGGTATGTATGGGTGTATGTTTGTTTTTATAATTAGTGGTTTTGTTGTTGAGAATAGTGGAGAATAACCTGTTCTGATAAACCTGTTTTGTCTCTCTTACAGAATTAAACTAATTATAGTTTGCTTTACATAGTTTCAAAACCAATAAAAGTTCTTTATGTTGATTATACATCTGTAAATGAAAAGAAATTGATCCAGGATTAGCCAATACCCTCCTCAACTTTTTTGTCAGAAAAATGAAGGGGAAGTATATTTGTGTTAATCTTTTTAGTTATTTTATGACAATATATGAGATTTGAATTCCGTAATAAACCACTGGTGGGTAAATAAATTTGTTTGTTTTTTTTAGTTGTCTCTTCAGTGGAATTTTCTTTGACCTTAATTTTATTTCCCTGTGCTTAGTTTATCAATCTTAGATTGTTTTATAATACTGTATTAACATTGTTTAGAAGGGGGTTTGGATGCATTATATATAAACTGGTTTCAAACTGCAGATTGTAAGTTTCTTAGGCACTTAAATATCCATCATTAATGTCCCATTTTAACCAAACGTCTGGTTGCAGGATAATGGAAAAAAAATTTCTTTGGATTACTAGCAAATTTCCTTATTTCTTTTGGAAAGAAAGTTGGATTTATTTGGATTTCAAATGTCCTCTTCATTGCACTTAAAATTTGTTGTTTATTCAAGGTTTGTTGAACTAGCAGTCACTGAGATAAGAACTTATTACTTAATACTGCCTTTAATACTGTTCATTACCTAGATCTCATTCCTGATGTTCAGGGCAATACTTAATCAAAATTCAGTGTACCTACAGAAGCCTCCAAAGGATTTTAGTAAATGCAGGTTTTTGTCAGTAGGTCTGAGGTGGGGCCTGAAACTCTACATTTATAACTGCCCTCCTGCTGATGTCCATACTGCTGATCCCAGGACGACTATGAGTAACACACAGGGAATGGTTTTGGAATGATTTTTATAATTTGAACAGCTTTTCAATGCAGCCCCACTTAATTTCAAAATCCTTTCCATTTATGAATGAGAAACTGATGCCCAGTGATGACCGGATTATACTGTTTGGTGCTTTGTTTCTCCAGTTTATAATAATTGGAGGTGGAGTGGGGAAAACATAATTAAGAACGATGGCTTGATAGATTATTGAGAGCACTGTTTAAATCCCTTCTCTGCCTACTGCCAAAAGGAGAAAAGAAGCAAATGGAAATGTTATATTTCAAAGTCAGTAGTCTGAGGAGGCCATTTTCCCAGTTAAAGGCATTGTTGACTGTTTGTTTCCAGTCCATTGTTTTAAGCAACAGAATGTTAAATAGTTTATAAAATCAGTGAAAGATGAGATAAACCAGTGTTTTGCTAATCTCCCAAATTTGTTCAGAGATGCAGTATCACGATCATAGACTATAATGCATGCTAGGAATATCATTTTGATACTGTAAAAAAATCAGTAGTCAAAGAATGCTTATGCACATTTTCTATTTTCAAAAAGGTGTATGTCCATTTAAAAATAACCTGCCAACATTTTTATTTATTGGATCTCCCTAGAAAAAAATTTTCTGCTTCTTGGTGGCCTGGATTCTGAACCTTTTGTTTTTCTTCCAGCTAGTTGAAGTTTTATAGTACCAATTATCAATCAGTTTCAAGATGTTTGCTGTTGGCACTTGTCTAAGTGCCAAAGCACTTTCTAGAAATCACAGATTGTGATGTCAAGTCAATTTTTTTCCAGTGTAGCGGGGAAATCACACTTAACTCTGATAACTACATGCACAACACTAAACTCTGATTTGTGGAAATGAGAACGCGAGGGGCTTAGTGAATACCTAAAGGACCTAAAGTTTTATTCATTTTTAGGCTCTTCCCTTCAGAATTAGCTTACTGTATACTTAATCTATTGTATTTACTACAACAATCATTAATAGTATTAATGATTGGATTCCCCTCACTTGTTAAATCAGGGTCACAATAAGCCTGGAATCCATACCCCTTATTTTTGAATCATATTTTAAAGAGTTCTTTATGAATTTGACAAAGTAACAGAATTACTCCTAAGATGCTTTCAGGGATTAACTACATATTCTCAGTAACTTTTTTTAAAGAGAACTCATACAATATACCGTTTCTGACGAGTAAGTGCTATGTATGTCTCCAGGTATCTATTATCAATGGAGGTCTCTTCATTTATGCAGTATATTTTTTTTAGTTATTAATTGTATTTAAAAATATTCTTATTTAGTAATTCACTTGATGTGTTAGCCTTGTTGTTGTTAAATTCTTAGTAATACAAATGATGGTGTAATACTGATATATTATTCCATAGGTGTGAATGTAACAGATCATGATTTAACATTCGGAAGTCTAACCGAAGCCCTTCAGAATAATGTCACTCCATATGTAGTCTCATTGCAAGCTAAAGATTGTCCAGGTACAGAATAAATAACCTTGATGAGATCTTACAAATCTCTTCTGACTCTATCGCTCACTTGCTTGCTCGCTCTCTTTATCCCTTTTTGTGGGAAGAGCATGGCACTACATTTTTGGCATGGTGAGGTTTATTGCCTATGGCAGTAATCTTGACTATTGCAGAACTCTTTGCTACCTTTTACTTCATTTATTCCAGCCCCACCCCTGCCAGATCAGCTTCATAGTAATAGTCTAGGCATTTTATGAGATGTATTCCTTAACCCAGTAAAAGTTGAATAAGTGGGAATGTTTGGGACAGGGAGCTGAGAATTAAGGATTAGGGATTTGGCAGCTCTTATTTATAGTTCAACAGAGAATAGACTGGATAGGTTCGTATTTACATCCTCAAGTCATCTTATTGTTCTACTCTGAAAGACCAGCATGGTAAAAAAAAAATAGTCCATCACCAGAACCAATCTTAGGTATATGAAACCATTGAATCATAAAGGATGTGGACACTGAGAGAGTTTAAAATGGGCTTAGATTTGAACTGACATAAGGGCTTTATGTGCTTGTATTACTTTCATATTCATAAACTGACTAGAACTAATTAAATAAAAGCCCCTAGGACATCTTTTAAAATGACTGTAAGGATTGTTTGTAATCAGTAAAATAACTTATGTAAGTAACACTTCTGATTTTTTTTTTTTTTAGGGGCCTTAAAAACCTTTCGGTCTAGTGTAATTTAAATATAGATTGTTTCTCATATAATTTTCATGTTTACACATTTGCTTAGGTAACACTTTTATTATGAACAATATACATAAACTTTGGCTTAGTGTTAGCGTGAATTAGTGATATTTAAACATTAAAGAGAAGATACTAATAAGCATTAACAGGTAATATGTTAAATGTTATGTTATGTTAATATGTTATGTTATGTTACGTTATGTTAATGTTAAGTATAGAAAAACACATTCTACCCAAATGTGTATACTGATCGAGAACTTTTAGCTATTTAATATTTGTTTTAAAGAGAGAAGCTTTCTTACATTTTTTACCTATTCTACAGATATAAAACATTTTTTGCAAAAGCTGGCTTCACAGTTGATGGGCTGCTGTGTAGATGAGGAATCCAAAGAGGGAAGTATTCAGGTTGCCCAGAAAAAGACACATTGTTCAATGGATTCTCTTTCCAATTGGTATATGAATGTCACCCAGGTAAGCGTAAACTGACAATTTTCTCTCAGGAAATTGGCATATGATTGAAAAGGGTTAGAGTTATATCAAACATAGTACTGTTTTGTTCTGATAAGAATATGCTTACGCACTCTATTAATTAATAGTAGCTACTTATTTTTCATAAGGCTATTAGAATTTAAAGATATTCTTTTATCAGTATGCAATCTAATTCCTGGTAAGGGTTTCAGTTCTTACAAGGCCATTTTATTTGCAGGAGAATGTCATCCAGTGACAAAAACAACATCAGGAATTGGTTCTGCTCTAGATTCTCTGTGACAATGGCTATAACTTTAATGTATTATCTCTTAGGTCCCTTGGTATTTGCTTTTGTTCAGTAGAACTGTGCTGCTTGTGCCCATTGTCAACTTAGTCCAATGAGAAATAGTCGTTTTTTAAAAACCTAGTTTGTTCCACATTTAGAATTCTTGGGAATAAATATTCTGTAAGTAAAGTATATTCAACAAACAGCTAAAAAGAAGTTCCGTTCTGCCATGACAGTCCCTGGTGAAAATGGATAACCTAGGTGATTCCTGGAGAACTGCACCATAAAACCACAGCTTTAGTTTATGATGCTTTGTAGTCAGATAGTATGGGAAAAAAAATACTTTGGCGACATTTTCTCATAAAGGTGTTTGCTGAAGTCAGTCATAAGTGAAGTTTTCATTTTGCTTTATATAGGGATGAAATTGGGTCTAATTCTTATAATATCTTAATTTGATCCACAATTTTAAATTTGCTAGAAATCAAATTTACATTCAGTTTATGGCAGATGTCTTTAAAAGATTGGGATTGGACCAGATGATACTAAAGATGCTTTTCAACTTGAAGTTTAACAGGACCAAGCAACGAGTAGTGTTGTTGATTATGCTTTCTATTTAAAAATACTTGTTCTCACTTTAAAGCAAAGAAAATGTAACATTTTTTTAACAGAAAAAGTAATCTATAGAAAATCTCCCAATGCTTTTTTCTGTTGTTTTCTCAGATAGCAGAAATAAATATTTCACATGAGTTACAGATTTTACTGAACCTTTTTCTTCTTGGTTATTATTCCCATGTCAGACAGAGAAAGATTCTGCTAGTAACTGTTGAAATGAGTTTCTCTTTATTATGTTGGAGAAATAAAAAGGAACAGCGTTACTGTAAAATGTAAAGGAAGATATATCAACGTGCGGCATTGTAGCATTGGGTGGTAAGGCTTACTGTTAACTCC
Source organism: Ailurus styani (assembly GCA_002007465.1). Taxonomy (NCBI): domain Eukaryota; kingdom Metazoa; phylum Chordata; class Mammalia; order Carnivora; family Ailuridae; genus Ailurus; species Ailurus styani. Next base: position 421,882 of record LNAC01000644.1, on the reverse strand, counting down.
TTCTTTTCACAATGGCGTGAAAGAAGACAGACCCTAAAATGCCAAGGAAAAAGAGGACTTCTTCTAGCCAATGGCAGTCTCCTCCTGTTGTGCTTATCTTAAAGGATATGGAAAGCTTCACTACAAAAGTACTTCAAGACTTCATAATTATCAGCAGGTAGATGATACATCACCTTGCTTTTACATAAAATTCTTTTTTTTAAGGAAGCATGTAGCTTTTAACTTGAATAGCACCCTTTTCCAGAGAAAATGAATGGCAATATAATCTTAATTTTAATACCGGTTGGATAGAAACCAGAGTGATTTCAAATTCCTTATAATTGAATGTTCAAAGACCTCCTGTCAGATTTTCATTTCCTTTTTGACCCAAGAATGAGATCAAAAGACTAAGGTTAACCAATTTTTAATTAGCATGATAAGGCCGTGTAAAATGTAGTTTTTCTCACTGAGGTCATCTGTCTCTTACTTCCCCATAAAGTGAATAAACTATTCCAGATCAAGATATATTTGTTGGGTCTTATTTTCTGATACCTATGCTGCCTTAGGAGCTCTGAGTTACATACAGATCTGAGCAAGTATGTTTTCTAAATAACATTATCTTATATCATAGTGAAAAACTACTTTCATGGTCTCATTGGATTTTCAAGGCAGTTCTGTGAGATTCAGAATTGAACTAACCCTATTTAAAATCCAGTGACATGTATTTCCCATGGTACATTTTTAAGGATGTAATTTATTTTGACTTATTCTATATATAAACTTGCTTGATAGTTATAGCTACATTTGCTTAAAGCTATATTGTGTTATTTATTAATATACTTGTAATTCCTATTTTAATGGTATCTTTTTTTCCCATTGAAACTAAGATTTCTAGATCCTAAGACTTCTCTTAATGCTAAAACTAAGCTGCTTTACATGCTTTAAAAATTCAGAATAAGAAAGTGACAGTAGGGCTGTTCTTTTTTGGAGCTTAAATTTGTGGCTACTTTTGCCACAAAGGTGTGGCAAGAATCTGAGGAAGTGAGGAAGAATGTACAACAGTAACAGAATCCAGGCACCTTCTATGAAGGTAGAACTGCATATTGCTAGAATACTGAAAAGCGGTAGACAATAGGAGAGAGCAGGCAAAGTCATCAGCCATGATACAAATGCCTCAGACCCACAGTAGCTCTCAAAGATAGTTCTGTTTTACTCTGTGGAAGTCATTTGTGTTCATACTGGTAATGCTCAGAATAAATCATGTCCAGTAAGTTTGAGTTAAGAATTCAAGGAAAAGAGGTAACATTTTTAAATGGTATCCTTTCAAAATAGGCCCTAGATATGTGTAAGGAAAGTTTCCTAACTCTTAGCTATAATGTATTGCTGGGTGACATAGTGTCTGTTGGAAATGTGTATAAATAGAATAAGTTACCTTGAAAGTTTGTGTATTACATATCACTGAACTCTTAAAGCATAGGCTGTATGTCTGTTAGGAAGACTGTAGGTAGGGCACAAACTTTGAGAGGTTAAGTTGAATGATACCTAACTCTTCTAACACTTGAGATTGTATAACCTTAGAGGGAGGCATGTGATCTATCTGGACCTCTGTATACTTTATATGTAAAATGAGAGGATCTGTTAATAGACTGATTTCAGAGCTAGAATGTGTGAGAAATAGCTATATTACTTTAACAGAGGAAACTGCATGACCTAGAAAATTTGAGTAGAGTGATACTCCTCAGTGTCTTATATCGTATGCATTCAAATAAAGGTTGCCTTAATTTGAAATTTGATGTATTAAGATATATTTCCTAATGAAATCCCACTTTTATATTTTCCTTTGAAAACTAGTCAACATCTACATGAATTTCCACTAATACTCATTTTTGGAATTGCCACATCTCCTATTATCATCCATCGGTTGCTTCCTCATGCAGTTTCATCTCTGTTGTGTATAGAACTATTCCAGTCTCTGTCCTGCAAGGAGCACCTGACTACAGTACTTGATAAGGTAAAAAGAAAAAACTGTACCAGTGAAATAAGATGAAAAAACTGCCAAGAATAGGTTATAAATATAAATGTTAGTGATAAATTTCTTCATCTCTCAGAGTATGATATTGAACATATTTCTTCACATTTTTTTGTATTTAATGATTTTAATAGGGTACAGTATTGCCTCCTCAGATAAAATATAAACTTTTTTTAGATTATTTATTTATTTGAGAGAAAGCTAGAGAGAACAGAGGGAGTCGGAGTGGGAGAAGCAAACTCCCCACTGAGTGGAGAGCCTGATGCTGGGCTCAAACCTAGGACCCTGAGATCGTGATCTGAGCTGAAAGCAGATGCTCAGCTCATTGAGCCACCCAGACACCCCAAAATATAAGCTTTATAAAAAGAATGATTGTATCTTACTATATCTACTTACCTATCAGTCATTACTCGATGGAAAATTTTACATTTTTACTGATTTTTGATAGAATTTAATGACTTCCTAACAATGACAGTAACAATGTTTTAACTCTTATATTTTGTATGAAATAATTTGTAATTTTTAGTGGACTATTTCCTGTCATTGCTGCTCTTGACAGAAAATAAATACTAACACTTCCTTAGACCTTAGCTCTATTTTTCTACCTAAATTAGTACTAGTTCTGTGTTTCTACCTAAATTAGTAATGACCTTCCACAAATTGTTTGCTAGACTCAGCTCTTAAGGTGTGTCTTACGCCACTTGTGAAGGTAATAACAACCCTCCTTTTTTTTTTTTTAAGATTTTTTTATTTACTTGAGAGAGAGAGAGAGAGCAAGAAAGGTCCCAAGCAAGGAGGATGGGGCATAGGCAGAGGGAGAAGCAGACTCCCTGCTGAGCCGGGAGCCTGATGCAGGACTCCATCCCAGGATCCAGAGATCATGACCCACCTGAGCCAAAGACAGACCCTTAATCAACTGAGCCACCCAGGCATCTGACAGCCTTCCATTTATTTAACTGCTTCTTCATCTTTTTCCCTTGAAGGTGGTATCCATTAATGTACTGATACTTTGGGGAAAATTTTTCCATCTACAGTATTGAAAATTGCTTGGTTGGGGTGCCTGCCTGGGTGGTGCAGTTGGTTAAGCATCTAACTCTTGGTTTTGGTTCAGGTGGTAATCTCGGGGTCATGGGATCTAGCCCCGCGTCAGGCTCTGCACTCCATATGGTGTCTACTTGGGATTCTCTCTCCCTCTCTGCTGCTCCTCNGGATGGGAGGGAAAAGAGGGAGGAAACCATAAGAGAAAGAGACTTTTTTTTTTTTTTAAGATTTTATTCATTTATTTGACAGAGAGAGAGCTTACAAGTAGGCAGAGAGAGAGGAGGAAGCAGGCTCCGTGCTAAGCAGGGAGCCCGATGTGGGGCTTGATCCCAGGACCCTGGATCATGACCTGAGCCGAAGGCAGAGGCTTTAACCCACTGAGCCACCCAGGTGCCCCTCAAATAAATAAGTCTTAAAAAAAAAAAAATGAAATTGGTTGTGGCCAGATGCATTTGGCCTTCGATAACTGTGTTTCTGTTTTAAAAGCCTAGTATGACTTCATTTTCAGATGTAAATTCTTCGCTATAGACTATTGAAAATGAGCTGAATAATATAAATTCAGCTATTTTATATTTTTTTAATAGACATCTGTTATTTTGGGGTTTTTCATTCAACAGTACATAATGTGTTACTCTTTGGTAATGTGTATCAGTAGGGATGAAAAAGAAGTCTTATAAGAATGCCAAAACCTATAGCTTCTTCAGTGGCTTTTGGTAGGAGAAAAGGGATTGTATAGTTAATAGATTTTATTTTTTTAAATTAGCAATTGGATGGAAGATGATGGATGGATATCTTTGATTCTGGAGATGTAGTATGAATAGTTGCTTCTTTTGGTTGTGAGTGTTATGTAAATTAAGCTTTTGGTTGATATTTGATCTAAAAAAAACTTAGCTACAATTACAGTTTTCATAGTTATATGTCATAGTATCATTCTTTGCCTCATTATGTATATTAGATATTGATGAAGAGTAAAGACTAAGGAGTGTACCCTACCCCCTTTTATCTCTTTCAGCTACTTCTTACAACTCAGTTTCCCTTTAAACTAAGTGAAAAAGTATTGCAGATTCTGACCAACATCTTTTTGTATCATGATTTCTCAATTCAAAACTTTATAAAAGGACTTCAGGTAAGAAAGACATTAATGGGTGTGAAAGTTCATAAGCTGAATCTAATTTGCATTAATTTGCATATTTAAACTATTTAATGTGATAAGGCATTTTAAATGGCAAATTCTAAAATAAGTAAATTCCAGTCATATTATTCTAGGTTCTATCATCCCTTTGTTACCTTGTAGCAAAATGTAGAGAATTGCATTAATTAGGATGTCAAAAATGGAAAAAAAGACACCCTCCTTCCCCCTGCATTCCAGTGATTCTTAATATTTGGGGGGTAAGGAGAAAGGTTTTTTTTGTTTTGTTTTGTTTTTAAGATTCTGATGAAAG
>LNAC01000644.1:368717-414764 GCA_002007465.1 Ailurus styani | reverse complement strand
TTATTATTTATTTATTTGACACAGAGAGAGAGATTACAAGTAGGCAGAGAGGCAGGCAGAGAGACAGGGAGAGGAGGAAGCAGGCTCCCTGCTGAGCAGAGAGCCCGATGCGGGCCTCCATCCCAGGACGCTGAGATCATGACCTGAGCCAAAAGCAGAGGCTTTAACCCACTGAGCCACCCAGGCGCCCTGTTCATTGTTTTTAGATGAGTGTTTTCTTGTGAGTATTTGGGGGCATCTGTTAGACTCTGAGGCCACCCCCAGTCCCATCCCCACAATGTTTACTGTTACTGTAAGTGAGTTGCTTTTGTAGAGAGTTAACCTATCATTTATATTAGTTTCTTCTGGTTTATACGTCAGAGATTACAGTTTTCTGATCTTTTCCACAAAATCAGAGTTTTAAAATATCGAAGATACAGAGCCATTTATGCATTGTTTGCAGTGTTACTGTGATGTTTAATTAAATATATTAGTGCCATACTTTTACTATTTAAAAAACAAAACAAAACCTTAAAATTGAGTAGACAAAGGGCAAAGATTTATTGCCAAAATATAACAAATATAATCTTCACATTTTTTTATCTTCACATTTCTTTCAGCTTTCTCTATTAGAACATTTCTACTCCCAGCCCCTCAGTGTTCTGTGCTGTAATCTCCCAGAAGCCAAGAGAAGAATAAATTTTTTATCAGATAATCAATGTGAAAACATCCGACGTCTTCCATCATTTAGGAGGTAAAAAGAGAAGTGCATATTTAACACATCTTATAATAGAGGTTGGGTAAAATAAAGGATCTCAGTTCTAGCTATTTTTGAAGTAGGGAAAGAAAAAATAACCTTTTTATTTAGAGCACAGTAAAATCCCTCTGTTTCCAATTGTGAGATTTCTTTGTTGGACTTGAAAATTTAGCATAAAGAAAAATATTTTTACAAAGAGACATAATTTGCAGATTCTTCAGAGTTACTTTTATAAATAACATTTCCTGATTATGGAGTTTACGGCTTTTGTTTATGATTAGATCCCTAGATTATGAAGTCTAGCTGATTTAAGGAGTTAAAAATTACCATTAAACCATGACAGTTATCTTGAGTTTATTTTTGAGAAGAGATGAAAGAATGTGACCACCTAAGTAGTTCTTTTCCCCATATGATATTCAGATCTTTAGAATGTTTAATATTCTCTCTTTGTATATGGAATGGTAAAAATTTTAGGTACGTGGAAAAGCAAGCTTCAGAAAAGCAAGTTGCACTATTGACCGATGAGAGATTTTTGAAGGTAGGAATGTGGATGTATTTGTTTCAGTTTTATTCGTTTTTTCCTTCGTGAGAAGCAAAATGTATATGTTTATTCAGTGATTTTATATAACATACTTGTCCATCCTAATATGCTTTCACAGTGAATTAGCGGGTCTTCATAATCATACAGGAGTGGGACTTGAAGGTGACACAAAACTTTAGTTCTAGAATGACCTTTTTTATTGAGAAAAAGTGTTAATTACAGGTGTAATTCGAAAATATTTTTAGATCTCACCTTTTTTCCACATAGCAATTTTGGAATCCGCAGGCAATCTCATTTTAGTGTTCTTTTAAAAGTTGTCATAAATAAAGGCGTATAGAAGCCATGTACCGTAGGGACCCACTGCTAAGTGGATATTGATTTGATTTGAAAAGATATCATTATATATTGATTATACACTGCTGGGAAAGAAGTAAGGAGCTTAGAAAATTAAGAGTCAGCAATAAAACATAGGAAATAGCCAAAGAAGGAGTTTTTTTTTTTCCTCTTGAATAAATGATACTTGGACATGGTACATAATTCAAAAGGCAAAGATAATATACAGTGAAAACACTCCCTCACACCTTTATCCTCCAACCACCCACTTCCCCTTCCTAGATATAGTCAGTGTTACTAGTTTCTTATGCATCATTCCAGAAATACTGTTCACATACACAAGTAATTTTACATAGTGTGGGAGTTTCCTTCCCTATCTTAACAGAAGATAAGTATATTGTATACACTGTTCTGCACATTGTTTTATTTTGCACTTCATTTTGGAAATCATTCCATGTAAGTATTGAGAGTGGTATAATACTCTGGAATGAATGAGCCTTCATTTTACTTAGTAAGTCCCTTAACGATGGACAACTAGAAATGCATAGTGTTACATTTGTTTTCATACCCTTCACGCCTTTTTTGAGGAAAAATGTTGTAGAAAATTATGATAAAATTAAGATAAGATTGAAATAGCCCTATTGCTATGTGTAGGTTTTGCTGATACATACTATTTTCAAATTTTGAATGAAAGAATGTTAGTTCCTAGAGGTCATGTGTGCTGTATAGCTCTGAATACTAATTTACCTCCTTTTTGTAAATTCTCAAAAAATACTAAGAATGGCTTTTTTTATAGTTGAGGTATAATTGACCTAACAGTATGACACTGGACATTGGCTTTTGTTAAACATTATTTCTTTTTTATTTNGGTATAATTGACCTACAGTATGACACTGGACATTGGCTTTTGTTAAACATTATTTCTTTTTTTTTTAATTTTATTATTTGACACAGAGATCAGATCACAAGTAGGCAGAGAGGCAGGCAGAGAGAGAGGAGGAAGCAGGCTCCCCACTGAGCAGGGAGCCTGATGCGGGCCTCGATCCCAGGACCCTGAGATCATGACCTGAGCCGAAGGCAGAGGCCTTAACCCTCTGAGCCACCCAGGCGCCCTAAACATTATTTCTAATGCAGAATCGACCTTGGGCCATATTATAAGATCACTTCTAGACTGGGGTTAATAATTAATAGTCTCTGTAGCCTTTTTAGAGCGGAATAAGTTGTTTTCAAATCCTAATGCAGGTTGTTTTGGTAGAACCAGTGGAAAGGGATGTGTGCATGTTTACCAAGTTTTAAGATTAGATGGATTGGCTCTCTGCTGAGTCAGCTAGTTGCCAAGTGCATCTCCTGTGAAAGTGTATTTTCAGAAGCCAGGAATAGATTTTTAAAGAGTACCTTTAACCATTGAGATGATAAAGGGAGAGAATCTCTAGGTTGGTCTGTTGTAGAAAAAGCTTGACATTTATCTGTGCTTCTCAGTAACTTTTCATGTATTTTCTGAGAACGTATTTATATTGTACTTGTTCCTAGTGCACTTAGCCCTGTTCATTATTACCTTTGCTATATTTATTTTAGGATTGCATACTTTCTTAAAGGCATATTTTCTTGAGATTTACATAGTGAGAAATATGAAGGTGTACAAGGATTTGTATCCTTACCCTAACAAAGTTATGTGCAGGTTACCTGCTAAATTCAAAGGACAGAAGAGATCATGAAAATAATCAGTTATCTGTTGATTTTTATAGTTTAGAGTGAAAGTAATCTTTGTATATTTTATTCTTATTATAATGCTTTTTCTCCTTTTATAGCTTATTTTAAAACATAGAATCAATTTTTTTAAAGATTTTATTTGAGAGAGAGAATGAGGGAGCATGAGTTGGGGGGGGTAGGGACTGAGGAAGAGGGAGAAGTAGACTCCCCACTGACCAGGGAGCCCAACTTGGGGCTCAATCCTAGAACCCTGGGATCATGACATGAGCTGAAAGCAGAAGCTTAACCAACTGAGCCACCCAGGTGCCCCCATAATCAATTGTTATATGTATTTTCCACAGTAAAAGAAATCAGAAAAAACTCCACATGATAATAATATGGTATTACATGATATTGGAGAAGATCCTGACCTCAGGAATCATAGATTTCAATTCCAGCTACTCATTAGCCGGTGTATCTTAGAAAAATCACTCATCCTATTTAAGCCTCAATAATGGGACAGTAATAATCCCTAGTGTGATTTCCTCATAGGGTTAGTGATAATCAAAGTCTGTTCACCAAATCAGAGTGAGTTAAAAACAAATATACAATAAAATGCTTATAAAGGTAAATCATAAATATTCTTTATACTAATAAAAATTAAGATCAATACACATAGTTTTGTATATTACATATTCTGTATTATACATATTATATGTAATATTCTTATGTTACATGGTTATATAGATTATGTAGTTATATAGACATGCCTCCTGTTAAATTTGTCACTTTGTACCCATTTTCTACACTCAGATTCTCCAGACCTAGATCTCAAAGTTATACTCTAGAGAAATTAGAATATATATTCTTTATATCCAGATTCTTTATGCCCTTAGAATCTACTTTGCTCTCCACCCTGATGAACTAAACCAGTGGCTCTCAAACTTTAGCATGTATCAGAATCACATGGAGGGCTTATTAAAACACTGACTTCCATCTCCAGAGTTTCTGCTTTTGTAGCTCAAAGGTGGGCCCCTAGAATTTGTGTTTCTAGCAGGGTCCCAGGTAATGGTGATGCTGTTGGTCTGAAGACCTTTGAGAACCACTTGAACTGGACTGATTGCCTAGAAGGAAATGTTTATTGTTTCCCTTACCTTGTTTTCTTAAATTTAGAACTAATTCTCACTTACTTAAATGACTCATCTCAATTATCCTCTGACTGGACTCAAGATGTGAAAATAAAACCTTAAACTCCTTTAGAATTATGGACACTCAGTTTCATAGTTACAGCTTTTAAACTATATGCCAGCTTTGTATTTCATAAACTTCATGGGTTTTTTGAGAGTGTACTTTTAAATTTAAAAATTCAGCTGACTAAACCATGAAACCTTTGTAGAAGTTTGACTAGGAAGTTCAGCAAAGGCACAACATTGGAAGGCTATATAGGGCTGACAAAAGACTAAAGACTCTGTGTTCTTTCATTTCTAAGTAGTCTGTCTCGTGAATGATTACACAGTGCAGCTGGGTACAGTGGCCAAAAAGTGTCTTCTGACAATTAACAGGTTTTTCTGCGTTTAAGCCAAATAGGCTTGCACAAGCTCCCATTAATGACTCAGTAGCTTTCAAATCCAGTGGTAGAAGTTTTACCAGATAATCTTTAAAGTTTCTTTTGGCTCTAAAATGCTATGATTTTATTTACTTGTTCATTAAACGGATTAGTAATAATTTTTTTCTGACTAGTTAAATTATTTAGATTCCTCATTAAAATTTTATTATTTAGTGCATATGTTTAATTGAAGATAGGTAAATTGTTACTAGAGGTTTTAGGTGAAATAGCAGGAGCAGTTGCTGGATATATTTTTACCATGTTTTTGCCTCATAGTGTTGCTCTAGTAATTGAGGTGTTTTTTTTTAACTTAAACCTTTAACTTAAGAAACAATAGTTCATGAGAAATTAAGCTGTCAAAGTGCCTTAAACAGAACTTTCAAGGTCTTCATTATTACAAAGATACAACTTTTATTATTGCTTGTGCCTGAAATTTTGTCTCAAGTCCAGTACTAAGGAGAGCTTTGAAGAAGATTGTGGCCTCTTATCACATTTGCATAATTATCTGGTAATAAGAAACACAGGCCTTGAAATACTGGATTTTTTTTTTCCAGTAGTGAGAAATTCTTTTTCTTTCCATGAACAAATGTTTTGGGGAAATGAAATATTAACAGCTTTTCCCAATTAGTAGATAGTTTTTATGCATTGTTTCATTTTGAGTCACAGCCACCACATGACAGATGTTTTTATCCCTTTGTGTAGTTGAGGAGAGTCACAAAAAGATGAAGTAACTTGCCTATCTAAAGTGTCAACAATTAGCAAATGGGAGATCTGTCGTTAATACCCAGACCTGACATCAAAGCCCACACATTTTCTGTGACACTTCATTGAAGACTAAGTTGTTGAGAAGAGTTAGTATAAGTTGATGAGAAGGTGCCTGAAGTTCTATATTAGTGTTTGAGGAATGAGAAATGGGCTTTTCAAATACTGTAGCAAGTTAACAGTGAAGCTGTTTTACAGGAGGCTTAGAAAACCACTTGGTATGAGGCAGCTTTGCCCTTTAGAGTCCTGCAGCCAGGTGTCATGCAGCACTGCACACTGCTGCTCATGTTCAAGCCAGAACAGGAAACATCCCCTTCTCCCCACCAGATAGATACGGCTGTGTATTTTATAGGAATATGGATATATACCAATGTCATTTACATAGACATACACTTTCTCAAAAGACTTCTTTAAAAAAAGCAAGTTGCAACACCATAGCTAGGATTACGTCCATTTTAATCCTGTGCTGTCTACACCAATCACACCCTCTATATTATCAGTAATGATTGGCTATTCATGTCAAGAAGTTACATTATGGTCAGTATATTTAATAAATGACTAACTCCATGTATTTCACATAAGAAAATCAGTTTGTATATTTTTATTCAAATCTTCCCTAAAGCTTTTTGGCTTGGTTTCAACACTTAAAGAGCTCAACTTTATGTTATGTAGAAAACTTAGATTCAATCCCTTGCTGGTCATAATTGAAGTTTTATTATTCTGTCTCGTTAATGTTTTACATCTCTATTCCTTATGTACCCAGCTAGATTTTAAATCGATTGAGAGTAGGAAGTAAGTCTCAGACTGTAGAATTGTAATATATTCCTATTAGAAAGATAACCTGATTCATTATGTTCATTTTACAGATGAAGAACTGTGGCCGAGAGGGAATAAACTAAGGTCACGGTACAAGTTAGTGGTAGAGCAAGGATTTCTTTTCACCATTTAGTATGCTTTTCATGGTGATGCACGATCAAAAGGCACAGAATTAGGTCATGAGTTTGATGGAAACCTGCCTTTTACCTTTGCCTCCACCTCTTTGCTCTGATTCTTTTGACAGACCTAAGAGCAGGAGGAGGGAAGAATCTGTTAGAAAAAATAATAAAAGAAAAAGAGAAAAAAGGAAGAAAATGACTGCAAAACGAACTACTACTTGTGATCAGATGAGTGAGGCATTAGCCCAGTAATGTGGTGGGAAGTGGCAGCTCACATCCACACCCTTCATCAAGTGCTACTGAACAGGGAGAACAAAAGGCTGAGGCAGATAGAGGACGAGCGCTCCCGCCACACTAGAGCTGGAAGAGAGCTGTGGTTTGGCACTCCATTAGGTAGCCGTCACATGATAAGGCACAGAACCAAACACTGTCAGCCAAAATTTTTCTAATGAGAAAAATAATGCTTAGTTCTAGCAAGAGGATGACTGAGAAAATGCTGTGTTCTTGGACAGCTGATACTTCTTATTCCTAAAAGCCAATGTCTGTTTTGCCAGCATTTAGTTATCAGTGAATTGATTGAAGAGAAAAAAATTATAAAAATATACAGCCATTATTACATACTTTAAATTTTCTTGGGATCACTCTTCACCCTATACCTAAAATCTAGACACAAAAGTGATAAAATATTATGGAAATTAGAAGAGAATTGCAAAAACTAAGCATCATGGCAAATGTAATTCCATCTGATCGTATTTTCTTTACCTGTTTATGTTTAAGTTTACATAGCTCTTGGTTACCCCTCCAAAGGAAGTAACTAGCTCAGTAACAACAGAGGCCTGGTTGTATTAGTAAACAGTAATACATGAACGATTTTGACTGAACGGCAGATACGGGACTGATGTGATTGGAGATGGCTGATTTGAAAGGGTGCAGAGCAATATATTGTAATATACATATAAAATATATTAGTAATACATTGACTGGCAACCATAGCCTAATATTCATGTGTTTTTTTAGATCCATGGTGTTTTTTTTAAAAACCCAAGCTAACAAACAAATTGAGACATTTTACATTACAAATTTAGACTTTTGTCTTTTGTTGAAAAATTAGTACATGTGGCCCATATCCAGCAAGATAACGTTGCATTTTAAGATTTTATTTATTTATTTATTTGACAGAGCGAGAGAGAGAGAGAGAAAGCACAAGTGTGGGGAGCAGCAGAGGAAGAGGGAGAAGAGGGAGAAGCTCTTGGCTCGATTCCATGACCTGAGCTGAAGGCAGACTGTTAACAGACTGAGCCACCCACATATCCCTACAGCATTGACATTTTAAATTCACCTTACTGAGAAGGTGAATTTTGAATAAAGACTAAAGGAGGTTAGGGAGCTTGCCATGCAGGAATCTGGAGGAAGGGAATTCCAAACAGTTGGAGTGTGCCTGGATGTTTGAGGAGGAACAAGGAGTATTGGATTATTTGATTTTAGAGAAATATCTTTCTGTTCATATCTCTTTGTCAACGATAAGGAAAGATCACAGGGTTTTCGTGTTTCAAGAATACAAGAAGGCATATCTCTTTGGGAAATAATATTACTAAGCAAAGTATATCTCTGTTGAGAAGAGTCATCCTAAATACAATTATGAAATGAAACAGTGGCATCTCTGACCAGTGTATAACAATGATGCCAGAGGAAAAATTTAATGAATGGAAAGAAGGATTACTATTTCAGCAGGCGTTGTTTTTACATGTGTGTAGTGTGATGCTGCAGTAGTGTATTAAGTGGAGAATTTTCTCAGCATCACAACCTATAAAGTATTCATAAAGTACATCAAGAATTGTTGCCCTTGGATAGGTGCTAGAGAGGCATTTGCAGATACGTATCTCAGTAAGACAGAGTTTAGAGAACATGTTATGTGAAGAAAGTTAATCATTTATGTTGTTATAGATATAGATATAAACAACAGTGAAATCTCTACTTACATAGAGAGTAGGTTCCAAAGTCAGCGCATAAGACAAAAGTGTGGGATGGTCAAAATAACTCTTGAAAATCCCTTAGAAGGGTATAACAGATCGTCTCTCATTAAGACCAGGATAGATGGTTTTATTTCCAGTTTTGGAACCAGAATTCCATTTCCTCAGTTGAGCATCAGGTGAAATAGTTTGCTGTGCTATGTGAACAAAACATGTTTGAAGCGCTAGAATTCCACTGGGCACGGGGATATAATCATACAGAAGCATAAAGGGACTGAGACCATCTCGGAGAAGAGCATGTGCATAATCCTTGTCTCACCCTTACCCCGGGCATAGTTCCTGGAGTGCAACATTGCCCACAAAGTGTAAAGTATTTCTTTTTTCTCTTCATCTGAGTAAATTCAGTTCTGTTGCATCACCCATTATTTGTGCATGCAATCACTCCACAAAGCAAAAGCAAAAGTAATAGGTAGTGTGAGAAGCATGAGGTATGATGATTATTTATAGATTCCTTTCTCTCCAGAATACTTTGTTTAAAAGCTTTTTAGGCATACATTAAGGCATACAATTAGTGGCTTTGTGCACTCTCTATGTTGTAGCTTGTTGTGAAATTAGAATTAAAATGTACTTTCCCAGTGGTGGTTAAAGTACCCTTTGTTACAATAGGAAACTTAGATTTTTGAAATTGCCAACTAACTCAAATACTGGGAGGAAGAACATTTTAATACTAAAAGCATTTCCCTTCATTTGCCCTGTGCTTTCAGGTAATAGATCGCTGGTGAAGGAATTGATTTCTAAGTGTATTAAGAGTTTAGGAAAATATGTCAGATTTGTTGCTTTTTAGTGATTGGGTTTGGTTGAATTTGTTGATGTCTAGGTGTTACTTTCTGCATGCTTGACTGCTAAACATAATGGGTATCTGCAAGATATTACTGGGGTAAAAAACCCAGCCCAGCAGTAAAAGTCCTTCATTGACTTCTTAGAGAAGAAAAAAATGTGAAGACCATGCCACAGATCATAATCCTCTTAAGAAAATGTTACAGGATGAAGCAGTTATAAAAGTATTTGAGGTCTGAAAAATACTTTGATGTTGTTAGGATGTAAGGTTTTAAAGTCATTTCTAAACTATTTCAGAAGGTTCTAGAAAACATAATATCCCCATTCCATACACACACCCCCAAACCCTTTTGAAACTGATTTGTGATATTAGTCATTCTATCAGTTTCTTAAGATACTGTCTCCCATACTATACTTGTTGAAGTGTAAATTATAATGCTTAATGGCTTCAGATTTCTCTTTTTCATGTTTTTCTTAATGGTAGACTGAATAAAGCCAGTATTGGAATTCTCGACACAAGGTAGGGATTTATCACAATCACCTATGGTGTTTCTTCCTTAGGCTTGCTTTCTTCCCTTTGAAACACAGTTCTACCAGTACTTTCAGAAAAGCATAGACCGTAAATGGAACCTCAGCAACTGTTACTTAGTTTGGTTTTGCACTCCATGGTGACCTCACCCTTCTGATGTCACAAGATAGAGGGTAGTGGGCCTGCCTCGCTGTGGCACACACGAGGTGACTGGCACAAGCAGGCATCTAGCAAGGTGCATTTTTGCACACTTACATTTTTGGGAACCTAGTTATAATGGCAATGCAGTATATAGAAAGAAACTACATTATTAATTTTGGTGCGTATAAGATACCACCAGACTTGGTACTAAGTCAGAGATGCCCGGCCTTTATCCTGGATTTTGTGTGCATTACTAATTCTCAAAATTGAGGAAGTTAATTTGTACTTCTGAGTCTTATCAGTTTTCCAGAAATTACACCTATTCATGAAGTAGATTTTATTCTTTTAGTTACTGACTTATGTATTTATAATGTATTCTGTGATTTTTTTTTTTTTTTAGGAGGAAGTACAGTCATTACTAGAAAACTTACATGTTTACCATTCAAATTACTTCCTGGTTTTGAGATGTCTTCATCAGTTCACCTCTTCTCTTCCCAAGTACCCATTGGGTCGACAGGTAACCAAAACTTCCTCATTTGGAATCTCTGCAGTCAGGGTATTAGTAGTTTCTTGCTTTGATTTCAGCAGTATTCAGGCGTCAGAATTTGAAATGGATCCAAATCATGCACTGAGTGCACAGTCTAAATCCATTCCAGCTGTACACATTACTGGTAACTGAAACAGTATTTTTTTGTTCTGATGGCCACAACTAGAGACAGCCACATGAATCCCAGTGGTGTTGTCTCCCCTGCAATGTATTTGTCCTAAGGCATTTTTACTCTTTGTTTTTCACACTTATACCAAGAGAGCCCATCCCTCATCTTATTGAAATGGAGAAAAGCATCTGTTTGAGAATGCTTAATGGTCAGCTTTGCATTACACCAAGAAATGAAAGGGAGGCAGCACTTCTGTGCTTGCAGAATTATGCTTCATTGGCCTTTGTGTCATACTGTAAACCTGTGAACCATCTGTAGAGTGGAATAATTCTGTATTCTTCAATCTTCGCATCCTTCACTCAGAGGCTAGAGAACAAATATAAATAAATACATTGGAATGATTTGTTTAAAGATGATTTCTGCCATTAAGCATTCTTTTTTTTTTTAAGATTTTATTTATTTATTTGACAGAGGAGAGAGATCACAAGTAGGCAGAGAGGCAGGCAGAGGGAGAGGAAGAAGTAGGCTCCCTGCCGAGCAGAGAGCCTGATGAGGGCTCCATCTCAGGGCCCTGAGACCATGACCTGAGCCGAAGGCAGGGCTCAATCCGCTGAGCCACCCAGGCGCCCCAAGCATTCTTTTTAATAATCACATACCAAGTTTATTTTATTATTTTCTTACTGCAGTGTGATCAGTGATATTGGCCAATCCCAATATAGTTTCAATTTGCTTTTACATAAATGTTATTCTTATAAAGTCTGACCTATGTGATGTATGCCAGTCTGTACTCATCTAAAGAAAATGGTGGTTTTTAATAAGATTTATTTTTTGTCTTGATAATTGATGATTTTGCCAACAGAGTAGTATACAATTTAGTACATTACTTTTGGTTCCTCACAAGTGTACTTTTTACTTACAGATCAGAGAGCTGTACTGTACTTGTTTAGAAAAGAACATATGGGATTCAGAGGAGTACGTGTCAGCCTTGCAGCTGCTGAGGTAGTTTGGTTTGTTTTCTTTTTGTCTGCTATAAGCCTGCCAATAAGTAACACCCTCCTCCAGAATTCTGCCTGCAAGGGGTTTCATAAGTAGCCATGTTGTGTCTAATATCTGTACATATGTTGAATTTATGTCTGTGGTTTATGATGTTTTTAATGTAACAACCATCCATTTCTTTGCTGGTTTTACCTTGTTTTTGAACTTGTGATTTTTAAAGTAAAAGGAGTGTTTAGTCAAAAATTGACACTGCCTAACAAGAGCTTAGATTAGGTATGGATACTTTATTTTTTTATTCTTAAAAAAGATTATTTTAGAGAGGGAGAGAGAGTAGGTGGGGGGTGGTGAGGAAGGGGCAGAGGGAGAGTGTCTTAAGCAGACTCCAGGCTGAGTGTGGAGTGTGGCTTAATCTCATGATTAAGTGAAAGTGAGCTCACCATGGCCCTGGCCAGGATGGGTGGAGGAGCAGCATCGCTCGGTAAAATGCATCCTGTGAAGACAGCCACTGCTGAACTTGATGAGGAGCAATAATGAGGCAGTGTAGCCTTGATGCCTCCCCCCCAACCCCCATCTGAGATGGCCCTGTCTGCATGAACACTGGATATCAGAAATTATTTACCTAATATTATATGAATAGTAAGCTACCTTGGTGGTATTATCAGATACCAGAGATCGCTTACCACCCTGACAAATTTGCCTTTTAAAGTTATAGTCATTTGTTTTTCTTGGCTTTACTTCTTATATATATGGTGACTTTTTAGTCTTAATGACCACTTGGATAGTGAGAAAAGGGAAATCAAATGAGTTAAGTTTCTGCACATATTGGGCGCCTGGGTGGCTCAGTGGGTTAAAGCCTCTGCTTTCGGCTCAGGTCATGATCTCAGGGTCCTGGGATCGAGGCCCGCATCGGGCTCTCTGCTCAGCAGGGAACCTGCTTCCTCCTATCTCTCTGCCTGCCTCTCTGCCTACTTGTGATCTGTCTCTCTGTGTCAAATAAATAAAAAATCTTTAAAAAAAAAAAAAAGTTTCTGCACATAGACATAATTTTCATCAGTGAATATAAATGCTTATATGAAAATATCATTAAAAAAAGTCTGAGAAGTGAATATTTATTAAGTCTTGGCTTCCTCTGGGCCCACAAGAAAAGAACAGATGGGCATGGTAGGAGGAAAATTTACATTGGAAGCACTTTAAGTCCAGAGACTTAATAATACAAATGTTAGTGATCTAGCAGGTGCAGCTTAAGATAGGAAACTAATTTTATGCTATCTGGAAAAATAACTCCCCATGGAAACTAGATTGCCACTGAAAAGCTATGTTCTATTTCATTTTTTAAAATGCCAGTAAGAGATTTCTGTGTACTTCTGTATGTCAACTGAGACTTCATTTGGTTTCTGTTCAAGTCAACGTGCCTGTCTTAACACCCAGTTGATTCTTGCTGAGTTTCCTCTTTAATCTTTGTGATTAGTGGTTGTCTTCCTTTTCCAGTTGAGAATTCTCAAATTCATCGATTCCTCTGTCAGAGAGGGTTTTGTTCTTTTCTTTCTATACTTTCTGGCATTGGTAATTGTGGGATACAAGTCAAGGATCAAGAATGCCAAGGCCAGGGCGCCTGGGTGGCTCAGTGGGTTAAAGCCTCTGCTTTCGGCTCAGGTCATGATCTCAGGGTCCTGGGATTGAGGCCCGCATCGGGCTCTCTGCTCAGCAGGGAGCCTGCTTTCTCTGCCTGCCTCTCTGCCTACTTGTGATCTCTCTCTCTCTGTGTCAAATAAATAAATAAAAAATGTTTAAAAAAAAAAAATGCCAAGGCCAGTTCCAAACTAGAGTAAGCAAACATGAGCAATGATAGTAATGGTGACAGTCATAACCACTGTTTCTAAAGGCTTGCAGTGTGTCAGGCACTGTGTTGGGCACTTCCACTACATTTTCCTGTCTAATACATAAGCACACCTTTGTGCACATACTATTATCCAACTTTACAACTCAGGATACTGAAGCATGAATAGGGCTTAGAGGATTTGCCTGGGATCTCTTAGGGAACCAGAATTCGAATTCCAGATCTGACTTTACAGCTGTTTTACCTTCTGTTGTTTGCTAAAACATGGATTTGGGGATCTGAGTAAAGCAGAAGCAACAAATAGAAAGTGAAGTTTCAGTCATCTGGCTAAGCTGAGATCAGAAACAGGAATAAAAAAAGGACTAAGGACAAAATATGGCAGGTGCAACAAGGATAGGTTAGAATCTGGGCACTACAAGAATCTGGGAATCTCCAGACAGAATTTCTTTTCCCTTTTGTGCAGATAGGATGTGGACAAATAATCAGGGACACTTGTCAGTTTAGGCATTCTAAGTAGGAATCATCTGACTATAGGAAACCAGACTTTCTCATCACCTGTCTTGAAACAGTTCAAGTCATGAGAGAAAATAAGATGAAAATGATCACTGAATGTCACTTGGGAAGAAAAACTAAGGTGCTGTTTCTGGAAACATAGTCTAGTAACATTTCCAACTTGAATTTTTTTTGTTCCTTAAAGATAGTATTTCTTTGAAATACTTGAAATAGTATTTCTTGAAAAATCCCTTTTATCTGGAAACTGACATGTTTAACCATAGATCAACTTGATGAAATATTTTGTGACCATTAAAAAGTATTTAATTCCTAATATTTGTGTGGAACCACAGAATAGCCAAAGCAATCTTGAGAAAGATTGCAGGTGTGGAGGCATCATGCTTCTTCATTTCAAACTATATTACAAAGCTGTAGTAGTCAAAAGAGTATAGTATTAACATAAAAAAAGACACATAGATGAATGGAACAGAGAGCTGAGACATAAATCCACACATATATGGACAATTTATGACAGAGGGGACAAGAATATATAATGGGGAAAGGACAATCTCTTCAATAAATGGTATTGGGAAAACTAGACTACTTCCTTATATTATTCATAAAAATCAACTAAAAAATGGGTTAAAGCCTTGAACATAGACTTGAAACCACAAAACTAGAAGAAAACATAAGTGAAGCTCCTTGACATTGGTTTTGGCAATGATATTTGGGCTTTGACACCAAAAGCAAAATAAACAACTGGGACTATATCAAACTGAAACGCTTCTACACATAAGGAGAAACCATCAACAAAATGAAAAGGCAGCCTCTCAAATGGGAGAAAATATTAGCAAATCATACATCTGAGAAGGGATTAATATCCAAAATATATAAAGAACTCCTATAACTCAGTAGAAAAAAAACAGTGGATTAAAAAATGGGTAGAAGATCTAATCTAAACAGATATTTTTCTGAAGAAGACATACAGATGGCCAACAGGTATATGAAAAAGTGCTTTAACATCACTAATCACCAGAGAAATGCAAATCAAAACCACAATGAGTGAGATAACACCTCACACCTGTGAGGGTGTAACACCTCATACCTCACAAATGGTGAGGAATACTTGTGCCCTGTTGGTGGAGCTGTAAATTGGTGCAGTCATTACAGAAAACAGTGTGGAAATTCCTCAAAAAATTAAAAATAGAATTACCATTTGACCTAGCAATTTCACTTCTGGTTATTTATCGGAAAGAAATGAAAATGCTAATTCAAAAAGATACTAGCACTGCTGGATACCAATGTCCATCAGTAGATGAATGGATAAAGAAACACACACAAATGTTGTTCAGCCATAAAAAGAAGGAAGTCCCACTGTAACGTTGACCTCAATACTGAGAACAGATAGTGCTTGTCAGAGGTGGATGGTGGGCAGAATGTGTGAAGTTANAATACTGAGAACAGATAGTGCTTGTCAGAGGTGGAGGGTAGGCAGAATGTGTGAAGTTGGTCAAAGGGTACAGACTTCTAGTTATAGAATAAAGAAGCCCTGGGATGTAATGTATAGTATGATTATAATTAATACTGCTGTAGTGTATACTTGAAAGTTGCTAAGAGAGTAGATCTTAAAAGTTCTCATCACAAGAAAGAAAATGTATAACTGAGTGATGATGGATGTTAACTAGATTTATGGTGATCATTCCACAACATATACAAAAATCATTTATGTTGTACACATTAATGTTAACCTCAATTTTATTTTTATTTTTTTAAAGATTTATTTGAAAGAGAGAGAGAGCTCACAAGCAGCGGGGAGGTGCAGAGGGAGAGGGAGAAGCAGACTGCCTGCTGAGCAGGGAGCCCTACACAGGGCTCAATCCCAAGACCCTGGAATCATGACCTGAGCCAAAGGCAGGCGCTTAATCAACTGAACCACCCAGGCTCCCTAATTATCTCAGTTTTAAAATGTATTAACGAGGTATTTATAATGGGGGAAATGTCATGTATTCATGAGTAGGAAAAGACTTACAGAATTTTATGTCACAGTTATTTTTAAAATGTGTGCAACAGACATTGATGTGCACGTGGGAAGCATGCAAGTATGTCTTTATAATAGGTCATAATATGACATGAGTGCATTGATTCGCATGTCTTCCATAGACTTTCTTCTTTAGTCAACTCTTGGAGTGTGAAGACCACATCCCTGTACAGGATATGAATTGGCTAATTTTTCACTTGAGCATGTATCATTACATAAGGATATATTTCATTTAAGACACCTTTTGTGAACAGGAAGTGGTAAAAATGGTGCTAACCCAGCAGGGAGCTAGGCGAGTACCCTGGGCTTTTTGTGGTCAGCTGTGAGCAATCTTAAGAGGAAAAATCTGCCTTTCTGTTGGAGAAAATTTCT
This sequence comes from Ailurus styani, assembly GCA_002007465.1. Lineage (NCBI taxonomy): Eukaryota > Metazoa > Chordata > Mammalia > Carnivora > Ailuridae > Ailurus > Ailurus styani. Next base: position 398,294 of record LNAC01000644.1, on the reverse strand, counting down.
AAACAGCTATCTAGAAATCAAACACTTGATAAGAATTTTTCAGACTTTTGAAATTTGAAAATCCTTGCTTCGGTAATAAGGTTTTAAGGGTTGATAAAAGTCATAGAGTCTTTGACTTACAGGAACACTGTGGAACAGCTGGACCTGAAGAATACTGCAACCTCACATCAGTTACCATGGGTTGCTATGACAGTGATTCTTGGCTTGAGGGTAATGAGAAGTGTGCCCGTCTACTTAGGGAATTTGTTCTGTCCCTCGCCCTGTAATTGAGAATTACTCATCAAAGATTATCTCATTTTCTTCCAAATAAGGAAACCAGAGCCAGAAACATTGAGTGACTTTTCTGCAGTTGACAGAGCTGGAATTTAAATCTGAATCTTCAAAGTCAAGTCCATTTTTCAGCCCTATTCCAAATATTTGAGAGTTAGTATAAATGGTAATTTCTGTAGGTTTGTGGCCAGTAGTCCATGTTCAGAACATACCACAGCTATTAAAGTGAACCAACCAAGCAAACTTCTATAGATAAAAATCCCTGGGGCGCCTGGGTGGCTCAGTGGGTTAAAGCCTCTGCTTTCGGCTCAGGTCATGATCTCAGGGTCCTGGGATCGAGGCCCGCATCGGGCTCTCTGCTCAGCGGGGAGCCTGCTTCCCCCTCTCTCTGTGCCTGCCTCTCTGCCTCCTTGTGATCTCTCTCCCTCTGTGAAATAAATAAATAAAATCTTTAAAAAAAAAAAAAAATCCCTGTCCTACCCTGACACAAGGCATCTTGGCAGAGTGTAGACCTATAAATGAAAGGAGCCGCAGTGTCTAGTTTGCTTATCCCAAGTGTAACCTTACAAGTTTGCTATCGAAACAGATTTGTAAATTGAAGTTGATTGATAGGTGAAGGAATTTACTTTAGGGTGAAAGAAATTACTCTGATTTCTGAGTAAGGCTTTTGAGTAAAACAGTAATGTATTAGCAGGTCAGCTCAGCTTTCATTGAGTTAAAAAAACATGACGCAAGTAACAATATTAACATTTGATCACTTTCGCTCAAAGAGACTAGAGATTTGGAATCTAAATAATGCATTGTTTCCTGACTTTGCAGGTCAGCATTAGATGAGATTTAAAGATCTAGTCAAGAAGCATAGCACAGCTCCACAGTCTTGGCGATGCTTCCTAAATAGCATAATTTAACTTTTGATGATCAAGATTTATCCATGCAGGAGGTATATGAGACCGTACAGTTAAAATGTAATTTCTTTCTTAGAACAAGGATTGCCAGTCCTGAATTTGCATCTCACGGGTTCCTCCACAGTCATCTATACACTTGGGGTAAAATCAGACAGCTGAATTGTTGAAGCTTATTCTGTAGCAAAAGATGTTGATAGTCATGGTTTTTACAGTACTGATTTTCAGGACTTAGTGTGCATAAGAATCAGCTGAGGTGTATAAAACATGTATACTTTTGCCCTCTCCCTAGAGATTCTGAATCTCTTGGGAACCTGGCTGTGGCAGGCAGAAGGAATCTGCATGGAACAGGCACTCCACCACATTTGGACAAGTAGTCAACCCAGAGGGCCACACTTTGAAAAACACTGTTCTAGAAAATAAAGGGGGATAAGAGAGTATACAAAACTGAGGAAAAAAATGAAGCCATCAAAGAAAAAGAAAAGGCTTTATTGGTGGAGAAACTGGATGGCTTGAGGGAAGTGGTCTCAGATTGGTTCTGAAATGAAACAAGGATTCCACTGCTAGTAGAGAGCAGTGACTTTTTCAAAAGACAAAAATCTGAAATTTTATTTTAAGTTTTTCTTTAGCAAACATTTAGAGTGTACTATTTAGTGCTAGAAAATGAACAGGTAGCTAAGAAATGTTACTTTAAAAACTCAGAAATCTGGGCGCCTCAGTGGCTCAGTGGGTTAAAGCCTCTGCCTTCTGCTCAGGTTATGATCTCAGAGTCCTAGGATTGAGGCCCGGATCCGGCTCCCTGCTCAGCGGGGAGCCTGCTTCCTCCTCTCTCTCTCTGCCTGCCTCTCTGCCTACTTGTGATCTCTCTCTCTGTCAAATAAATAAATAAAATAAAAATCTTAAAAGAAAAAAAAAAAACCTCAGAAATCGCTAGTCAAATTTAATTTGACAACTTTGTTTTAAAAAGAAATAGAAATGAGATATATGACATATAAAAATGAAAAAGTAGTGCATCAATAAGATATGTATATATTTTAGTTTACTAAAGTTGTTTCTAACCATATGATATAATTTATTTGTTTTGACCTACAGAAAAGAGCATAGTGTCCACAAAGGGCACTATAACTTCTAAGTGCTCCCCTACCTGAACCAATTCGTCAGTAGAGAAACTATGGTTCGCTAAGGCCTGAGGTCACGAAACTATCAGTGTATGGCCATTGCCTTGTTCATCCATTCAAAAAAGGTTTTTTAAATGCTTGCTATGTGGAGCCACTGATCTGCTTACAACGATGACCCTAGTTCTTACCTACACTGAATTTTGGTCAAGTGAGAGGTTAAGGTGGACAAGTAGGCAGTTAAAACACAGGATAATAAGTGCTATGATGGGTGAGGTCTCAGGTGCTAAGGAACTAACAGGCTGGACAGTGAACCTTCACTGAGGAGGTTGAGCAGTTTCTCAGAAGAAGTAGCATCTAATGTGAAATATCAAGGCTTGGGAGGAATTATGCATATTTTTGGTTTCTGTTTCACTTGTTACCATATCGAATGCTTTGTTGTGTTGTCTTTGAAGAAGATAATCTCTGAGTTTGGTTTTTTGGTAAGCTTTTTTGGTTTCTTCTAGTCTTTATCGATACATTTGCAGGTTTGAATTTTTGAATATTTTTGAAAGCTGATTACTGAAAATGTCTGTTTAAAACCTGAGAACTCATTATTTAGAGGATATTTGCATTAGGCCTGGATTGGCCAGTTTCTCCTTATTGCCTTTTCTCAATCAGACATTTATATAATCAGTACTTAACCAGGAATTATTGGCTTTCTGCATGATGAAGCAGAACACTCCATTGCCCTCAAGGATGATTGTTTTTAATGATTGCTAAATGATTCCCTTTCTTAGTTAAGGAAACCTTTTTTTGTTTTTGTTTTTAATGACAACCCATAAAGCTTTTAACACATTAAGTATCACAAGCCTTTTTTGAAACATTTACCTAATGGTGATAAAAATCACTTAATCAGGTTGGTTAAAGATAAATAGCTCTTTTTCAGCATTAATGTGACCTATCCTAATGTGCTTTCTCTTTTGTCTTTCGTGGGGTGACTTTCACACTTTCTAATTCTGATACTTTCTTTTCAATTTTATTCTATTTCTTTTAAAGCTAAGTGCTAAATGGGATCTGCCAGAATTCAAAAGCATTGTCACAGTCTCCAGTTCCTTTCTGATTTGGTTTTTGCACTTTTAATAAATTACTTTGATCAAGGTTACTGGTGACCTTCATGTTCCTAAATCCAACAGTCAGTTCTACATCTTCATTTGTGTTAACCTGTTAGCAGCATTAACACAGTTCACTCCTTCCCTGAATGACTTTCAGGACCCAGACTCGGTTTTTCTCCTACCTGGGTGCATGCTCTTTCTCAGTCTTCTGTGGTTTCTCTTCTTCCTGCCACCTTAACATTACAGTGCGCCAGGGCTTAGTTGAAAGCCCACTGATCTTCACACTGCCAGTTTGTTATTCCATGTACCTATTTAATGTCTCCACTTGCATATCCAAAATACATCTCAAAGGTAACATGTTCAAAACTGAATGCCTGATGTTCCCTTTAAACTTAGACTCTTCCAGTGGTCTTTTTATCCTTCACATTGTTGAAAACCAAAAACTTGGGTTCTGCCTTCAAAATGTATCAAGAATCAAACCTTGTTGCCACCTTCCTTCACTGGTACCACCACTGTCCAAGTCACTGTTTTCTCACCTGGAAGATTGGAGAATTGACTTCCCTGGCTTCTGTACATGTTCCCCTACAGGTTTTTCTCAAAACAGCAGTCAGCACAGTCCTTTTAAAATATATGTTATTCCTTTGCTCAGAACTCTCCATTAACTCCCTGTTTTACTCAGAGTAAAAGCCACAGTCTATACAGTGACCCTACATGATCTAGCCCCTGCATTGCCTCTCTTACTTCATTTCCTACTCCTCGGTCTCTCTTTCCACTTCAGCTATCTTGGCCTACGTGTTCTTGAACGTGCAGACATAGACTCAGTGTAGGACCTTTGCAGGCATTATTTTCTCTGTCAGATATTTATATGGCTGACTCTCTAACCTCCTTCACATGTTTGGTCAAATGTCATCTTCTCAATGAGGCCTAATAATCACTTTAAAATTAAAACCCACTACTCCTCCCCAACCTTCCTCCCCTTAATTCCGCTCAATACTTTTATATAATACCAATTTTTAGCATATATATAGTAATATGAGACAGATACTGTTTGTTGTCTCTGCCCTATCCCCTCAAACCCCCCCCCCACTTTGCTAGAATAAAAGTTTCATGAAGAAAGGGGTTCTTGTTTCACTGAGATGTATCCCAAATGTCCAGAACAGGGCCTGGTGTATAGTAGACATTTAATAAGTATTCACTGAACGAAGGAAGGAAGGAAAGGAGGGAGGGAGGGAGGAAGGAAGGAAGGAAGGAAGGAAGGAAGGAAGGAAGGAAGGGAGGGTTGGTTGGTTTTATGACTTACTAATTGTTGAAACCCATTTTGAAAACTCATTTAGAAAAATGCTGGTCTAATGGCTAGACTCAATCCTTAATTTTCTATTTGGGGTGCTAGTATATATTAAGTTTTCAGGGATAATATTTTCATTTTTTAGTTTTTAGTTAGTTTTGCTCAGTTAGGTTTGGTTTGTCCAAAGTGATTGTTGGAGTCATTCTAATAATAACCTAAATGAAAACATAACAGTGCTTTTCTGATACTACTATTTGTGTTTTATAACTTTGAAGGCCATCATTTACTGTTAGCAATTTGTACTTTCAGATTTTTTTCCAGGTACAAACAGGTATTAAATCATACTGTATATGATGTTCCACAATTTGGATTTTTGTGGAATTTGTTTGGTTTTTGTTGTAGTTACTTGTTTGCACCTAATAGTCTACCATGGACACTGTCTTGAGATATGGTACATGGGTGCCAAACCAGGTACATGGATGCCAAGCCAGACTTTGTTCAGATCAGGTTGGTGATTTGTCAGTTACCAGACTTTAGACAAGCTAACTTGAGTTTTCTTTGTCTCCGTTTCCTCACTTCTTAACATGGGAATAATAAGTAACTACATCATACAGTGTAGTAAAGATCAAATGCCACCAAAGCACACATGTGTGCATATAAATGTTAGTTGTCTCATCACTAGTGTTACTTGTTACCACAGTTACATAATATCCCCTGTTTTGAAAATGTAATATTTAATCAGTTCCTGGTTTGATATGTATTTAGGTTCTTTCTAATTCTTCACTGTTAGTCACCAAGGATGAATGCCTTGGTATATTTGTATAATTATTTCCACAAAATACATACATACACACATACAGATTTTCTGCATCTAAAATAACAGTATTTTTCCAGAGTACACTTGTGCCAACAATATATCAGTATTTGTTTCCCCATACTCTTGCTAATGCTAGATATTACCAGACTTAAATATCTTCATTTTCTTCTAGTATCTTTTGATTGATGGACTAGTTCTTTCCCCCACCCCCATGTCATACTCGCATTTTTATTCTCTCTGAAACAGATGTAATAATAGGTGTAGAAATCTCTTTTTTTCAAACTAATTATCCAGTACATCCCATCTCTTCCCCAATGACTAGAAATGCTATGGGATCAAATTCCCATATGTTCCTCAAGCTCTTTATAGACTCTCACTCTCACTATTGCCTGTCCATTCCTATAAAGTACTGTCTGATTTTAATCACCGTATCTTACACCTTTTGATAAATTCATAGCCCTACTACACACACTCATATACACATTGTTCCCCCTTTCTAGGAATGATTATTTTTCCAGATAAGTTTTAGAATAATTTTATTGGATTTTAAACCAATACCCATGGGAATTTTGTTTCAAAACGTGTTAAAGATATAGATTAATTTGGAATGAATTTGTATCTGTACAATATTGGGGGTCAGATCTTAAAAATGGGCATTTATTCAGGGCTTTTGTTTTTTGATATGTCTTACATATTTGTTGTAAAATACATTGCTGTGTTTTCTATAGCTTTTGTTGCCATTTTGAACATGCTCTTTTTTTCCATTGCATGGTTTAATATCAGATGGATTATATTTATGTGTAAGGCCTTAACACAGGTGTATGTGTATACATGTCCTACATCCATGCATCCTTCACACTCTTCAATACTTAGGCAGTTCTTTTAGATTTCCTAATGTTATAGTCATATCGTATGCAAATAATAAATTGCATCTTCCTTTCTGATGTTCGTACCACTTTTTTCTTAATTCGTTGTAGCAACTAGACTCTAGAATGATGTTAGACAATAGTGATGGTTGCAGGTTTATATTGATTCTGTGTATGTATAATTGAAAAAATTTAATTAATGATTTTATTGTGTTGATCAAATTATTGGCTCTAATTAGCCTTACTTCAAGTCTTATTTTATATTAAACCATCAAGTACTTGGGAAAGTGTAAGATCTTTTGCTACTCTGGAACTACAAGAACATCGTCTTTGGCTAACAGTAAAAAGAGTCGTTAACTCTCTGAATTCCTAGAAGATTACATCTGAAGTGAAGGATCTACCCCATCCAAGCAAATGCCACGTTAAAAGTTATGACTATGAAGTTTGATTTCAAAATTATATGACATAATGCCATTTTTTCTTGTCCCCTGAAAGTGAGTAATAGGCTAGGCTTTGCCTGCCTTGATACTCAGTTTTCTATGCTGCAAACAGATGGCCGGCCAGGTGTGGCTGCCTGCAGCCTGGGCCGCTAGTTCTCCGGGTGCTGCCCATGTGGGCTCCACCTCTGCTTCTGCGCCTCCCAGCAAGCCGGTGCCAGTGATTCCTTGGACCCGGGAAATCCTGATCTTGGCTATTTGAGTAGGGCTGAAGGTTAGGTATAACAGATTGTTAAAGTCTATCTGACTTTGAGTTAACTTTCAACAATTTAACTCTATTTGGGCAATAGAAATCTAGATTTTTTTAAATAATGTCAAATGTAATCAAGAATTAAATGTGTTGGCTTAGTTTGACCTGTTAGTTGCCTTTCATTCCCAGGTACAGATTACTAATAGTTTGGATAAATATTTTATTGTTATAGAAGGAGGAAGAGAAGGTTTTATACTTTTTCTTAAAACTAGGCAAAAGTTTACTTTTGTCCACCCCTACCTACCAGTTTCCATACTTATTGGGTGACTTTTTTTTAATTTTTATGTTGGGGTTTAAATTTCAGTTGAAGTAACCAGCTTAATTTCTTAGTAGTCTAGTCTACTTAGCTTTATATCTTTTTTTCCCCTAAAGATTTTATTTATTTATTTGACAGAGAAGGGCAGCAAGAGAGGGAAAACAAGCAGGGGGAGTGGGAGATGGAGAAGCAGGCTCCCTGTCGAGCAGGGAACCTGATGTGGGACTCCATCCCAGGACCCTGGGATTATGAGCTGAGCTGAAGGCAGACCCTTAACTACCAAGCCACCCAGGCGCCCCTTAGCTTTGTATTTTTTAGCTAACTTAGTAATACTAGTATTTTCCCCCAGGTTTTTTATTATGAAAAATGTCAAACCTAAGATAGTTATCTTGTAGAATGGCCTACATTCTGGATTTGTCTGAGTGTTCCTTCATGATTAATGCAAGAATTTACAATCATCATAGTCTTCATTATTTAGGTCCATTTTCTGAGAATAATTTTTATACTTGTGTCATGGCACTTAATAATTACTAATATAGACCTAGTTCCATTTCATTCTGTTACTGAATATGATCTTAGTGGAGAGCTCCTGTAAGTAATGATTCTGAGAACAGGATCCTAATTTTAGATCTGTGTTCTCTCCATTTCTAACAAAGATCTCTTCTGTGGGCTTAAATGAGTTACACAACCATTCCACCTGTACTATATAAAACACAGAGAATTGCTTACCTCTTTTAAAGTTCAGTGGATTTACTGACTGACGGGTTCACTACGGGTTCATAAAGCCCATAGAAGATGTAAAACATAGCTAAAATGGTAGTAATTAGAGAAATGTTTGTGATTTTTTTTGATCCTTTCAAACAAGCTTTCATGTAGCCTATGTGTTCTATCCTCAGCAGACATTGTCTCATACTTAGATCTGAAGGAAAGGGAAGCTAACCTTTTGCCTGCTTGTTGGTAAGCACTGTGCTAGAGTCTTCAAATGTATCTTCTCATTTAATTTTTAAGCCTCCATCTAACCTATGAGATACGTGAATTCTTATTTCCATTTTATAGACAAGGAAACCAAGGGTCAGAGGAGTTTAGTAGCTTGCTCTGTATTACAGATGTAGTATATGTGCTGCCGTGAGGCTCTGAGTGCAGAGCTCTGTACACATTCTAAGTTGGGCTTCATCTGAAATGTCACGTATGTTGAAGAAGATCTCGTCCCCAAAATTTGGTAGCTACTAGTGAAGAATTTACACCATCTTCATCTGACCAGAAACATTTAATATGGAGGCAGTGTTTTTTAAGTATATTAATTTTCCAGTTACAGTATATCTCCTGTTACTGATTCTGTTCTAGGATGTTGGCAAAGGATGAACTGATGACCATACTACAGAAATGTTGCCAGGTTTTTAAGTCCTCTTCCGAAAAGCAGCTTGGGAGCACAGCAAAGAGAATAGAGGAGTTTCTGGCCCAGTTTCAGAGTCTTGATGGTGAGAATATAATATCTTGCCAATTCTACTGGCTGTGACAGTCATTTAAATAAAATAACATGGAAAATCCCACTTTCTGATGTTTCAGAGATGAAGAAATAAAGTAGTTCACAGTCAGCATACCAACCCTCAGAATATCATATCTTAACCATCACAAATAAGACAGATCATTCTCTTCCAGATTTGGTTTAAACAATAAAAACATCAAATGGGCAGGGAAAAAAATTCTTCCACCAGATGGACAGTTTAGAGGGCTTACCTTTTAAAAACAAAGAAATCAAAAAGATTGGAGAGAGTAGCAGGGCATCATAATTAAGGGCTCCTTTTTCTTAAGCATTTCATCAAGTTTATAGATTTCAAAAACACTGCATAAATCATTTGTAAGCCTGAAAAATTAATAGCTGTGAACCACTTTCACAGCAATGAGGCTCATTGGTATGCTGATTACCAAAATGTGCATGAGGTTGGCTTTAATCGGATCCATGAAAACTGGAGTCTTCCAGTCCTAAATGAACTGAGGCAGCCTGGCATTCCCCAGTGTTGGAGTGTTACAGTTTCCTTGATTTTGCCTGACTGCCACGCCAACATTTCTGTTTGCTGAGTGCAGGGGTAGCCAGATTGTGTATAGGTAGCCAGGTTCTGTTTTCTAATGCAGCCGGACTTTTGTGTTCTCAGAGGGCACCATGGGTTGATACTGACCATTCACTTTTCATGGGCTCTTCTCTTGCTCTTTTCTAGCACTAAAGTATGGCATTCTTTAGATAAAACAAGCAAGTGTGCACCCTTTATGTCCCTCTATTTAGGGAGATTGTAATTTGGGAGGTGGGGGAAAGAGGCAGCTTGGTATGTAAGCACATAGATGGGACATGGCATGGTGAAAATACTTCGCTTGGAATGTCTGTATCAATCCTTTCTATGTTTGGCAAGTGTTCCTTTGTCTTGAGAATCCTTTGGATTAAAGTAAACTGCTTTTGCCGATCTCTCTCCATATCTCTCCACAGCTGCAATGCTAGGTACCTGATGAGTGCTTAGTCAGTGGAAGATGAAGAGACAGTTTGCTTGTCTGGAGTGACGTGAGCAGCTGGAATGAGGAAGTACAGTAGTAAGAGGGTTTGCTTCAGGTTATTTGTAGGTGCTGCTCTTTTGCAGTACAGCATGAGCTGAACCATTTTTCAAATCATAAAATTTTAAAGGACTAGGAATTAGAATCATAGAAATCATTGAGTTTGGTTACAAATAGAAACTGAAGCCCGGGAAGAGAATGTAACGTGCTCTAGATCCCACAGGTAGCTAGTGCTAGCACCCAGGCTAGAGCCCACCTCTCTTAAACCAGCTCATTGGTGTTTTGGTTTTGTTTTTTTTTCCCTCTCATTCATAATTTAAATGCCCCTTAACTGTGGTCACTAGGACAGTGAGGGGACACCCTTAAGGACATAAATTAGGTAAAAGACTTAATATAAATAAATTAGGTAAATTTTAATCTTTTACAAAACTGGATTTTTGTCAAATAAAACTTGAGATATTACAATAAATTAACAAGCTGGTAAAACAATTCTGTGACATACCTAAATAATAAAGGAATGCAGGTTTTAGAAATGAGAAGGTTGGAGATTAAAATCACTACCATTGGAAAGGTAAAGGATTTTATAAGTTGGAACAAAACCAGTGTCTTGAAGATAGCTGTATTTCTCTATTCTCAAAATGACACATTGTTAATAATAAAGTGAAATTAAACTCCCCACATTGGACAAGTACAAATACTTAACTATATGCTATTTCTGGTTCCTTAACACTTGCTACATTTTACAGTCTGGGTTTAAAATTACATTTGGAGGGTTAAGTAGGTCAGAGTGTCATATCAGATTTATTCTTAAGGCTCTGCTATGTGTTAATGAAATGGGACAAAGAATTTATTAGATATTTTAATCTTAAATTATATCTTTCTTGAACCAAAAATTATCCACAGCGGCGAAATTTACTGAGAATGATGCAGATTTCTGCACTCACATCCTCTTAGATTTGGTCCAAATAAGCCATGTGAGTGTGAGGTTCCTAAAACCTGCCATTACAAGGAAAGGGTTTTTTAGAGCCTCATGCTCTCTAGAAGCACAGTTACACCTTTTACCAGATACGGTTTTCTGTTCCCTTTGCTAAAGAACTATGGTGTGCTTTGTTTTGGTAGATTATTTCAGGCCTTTTACATACTACCTTTTTCATACTCGAAAAGCCTTGTGTCAAAAATAGTGAATTGGAAGGCTGAGGCCAGGTTTGCTAGGGTGTATGTTTGTGTTGTTTACGGTCTTGGCATAATCAAAGAAATACAGCTTAAATTTGTTTTTTAAAAGCTATTTATAAGCACAAAGATGTGGAGCTTTTTGCTCTTGGCTTGTGGGGTTTTCTATGTTTGTACTTTGTTTTGCTTTCATTGTGGTCATGTTTTTAAAATCCAGTAGCTGGTTTTTTGAAGCCATCTCTGCAGCATAATTTATGCAATATTTATTGACCTTCAGCTTCTGGGAGAAATCATTTATTTGATGGAACCTCAATCCTTTGCCACATTGGAAAAAGATACTTTATTTCCCTTGGAGTAGTAGAAATACTTGTTCTCTTTGACTTGAATGGATTTACCCTAGTTGCTGTATATTGGTTTTCTATTAAAAATTAGAAGCCCAAGAAGAAGAAGATACTTCTGGGTCACAGTCAAAGGTGCTTCAGAAGACAGACCTCTATCATCTTCAGAAGGTAACTTTAACTTCCAACTGCATCCTGGCACTCCTTTTTTTCAGTGTGTGCCCTAGATTAGCTCTGCCTAAATGTTTTTGTTTTTATTTTTAAACTACAACCAGCAACAAAGCAGATTTTGTAACTCATAAATTGAACATCCTGTTTATCTGATCCATTGCCATCCTCACTCTGTATTTATGAAGTCTGGAATTTACTAGCCAACATAGGTAGAAACTGTTCCTTTAGCCTCAGAGAGAAAAAAAGAATCAACTACTAGGAAGGAAAAACTGGGAACACTGTTTTGAAAAGGAATCTGATTATTTATCTGCTGTATTTGTTTTTGTTTGATCAGAGACCCCAAAGAACCTAATCCATTAATTTTAGATACTTTTCTTGATTTTTTTAATGCATATTCAGTAGAGAGTAGAAATTGAGGCCACAGTATTTCCAACATAATCTTTTTTTAAGGTAATTCTAACTTTATGATCTTGGTTGTCAAAGTAAAGATCCTTTGTATCATAATGCCAAGTTATGATAAATGTAGAGTAAACTTTCAGTCAGAGCAAGACAGAACACATTGAATTTATTCTGTTTAGATGTCCAAAGGCTAAGGGTGTTTTTGTTTTTTTTCTTTTAAGTCTTTCTCTATTTTTATTTTTTACTAACATTTAATGTATTAGTTGTTTCAGGGGTACAGGTCTGTGAATCATCAGTCTTACACAATTCACAGCACTCACCATAGCACATACCCTCCCCAGTGCCCATCCCCCAGCCACTCCATCCCTTCCACCCCCCTCCCCTCCAGCAACCCTCAGTTTGTTTCCTGAGACCAAGAGTCTCTTATGGTTTGTCTCCCTCCCCGGTCCCATCTTGTTTCATTTTTCCCTCCCTTTCCCCGTCACCCCCATGACTCCCTGCCCTGCCTCTCAAATTCCTCATATCAGAGAGATCATATGATAATTGCCTTTCTCTGATTGTTAAGTATCTCTTTTAACTGAAGTAATGGGGTTGTGGATTGTTGGCACTCTACCATGATAGCAATAAAGTGAGCTATCTTTTTCCTCTTTCCCTGAAAATCCACTTGATATATATTTGAAGCAAGACACTTAGGAGGGATTCTTTCGAGACCTTAAAAATCAAAACCCATTTTGATCTGGTTCTTTCTCTACACATTTTGTTTAATGGACCTAGCACTCCCCTGTGAGGAATTTTCTGTTGCAGAATCACCAGAAAAGATATGTTCTTTCATCCATAGTCCTTATTGGAAATGAAGGAATTAAGAAGAACAAGTAAGAAGCAGACCAGGTTTGAAGTACTCAGAGAAAAAGTTGTCAACTTCATTGACAGTCTGGTGAGGTGAGTCTGTCACTCTTAAAAGCTAAAAGTCAGGCTATTTTCCCAACCACACTGGGGTGACAGCTGTCCATTGCCAGTCCAGGGCACTTTCTCCGAGATTAGATTATCTTTATGCTTTTTACATCCCTCCATCCAGCTTAGAATTGTAATCTAGATTCATTTTTCATCCTTACTAAGATGTCTGATCAAATGACTAGTTCAGTCCTTTACTGCCAGTTAAAGAACACAAATTCAAATTTGATCTAGTTCATTAGGCTAGAGTGTGGGGTGGGATGGGGGTGAAAACAGAAAGTGCGTGTTGTTTCCCCTTTCTAATAACAGTGTTTGCATTGCACTTTATCCTTTTTCTGTTTTTGCTAGGAGAATGCTGGATCTGGGCCAAACCCAGAAGACAGAGCAGGCTAGCCGTAATGTCCTCTTTTATCCTGAGTAAAGGGCTTCTCATTCTAAAGAATACCAGTGCAACTTATCAGCACTACCTTCATGTTGAGAAATGTACTCACAGTAATTTAGAAGTCCATTAGTTCTGCCTGTATTTTAAGAGGATTCCTTTTTGGGAAACCCAAATCATTCTAATTTATGGATTTCCCAAAAGGCAGTTTTATCTGTGTGAAATTACCCACCTAAAAGCTGCCTTTCCAGCAGTTGGGACAGGCTATAGAAAAAAAAGAGAGAAATGTGAAAAATAAAATGATTTCATGGTTAAAAATAGAAAAAAAACTTATTTATCATTGCTGCTTCTGAGTTTTAACAGTTCAAACAGCAGGTGTGGCACTGAATATAATCAAGTACTGAAAAGAATAGCTCACTGAAAAGTCACTGAAAAATAGTCACTGAAAACAGAGAGTAGTTTTCTGATAAATTACCTGTCCTCTTAAAAGTGAAAAGTTCCATTTCTAGGACAGTGTGGGAACAGGGTCATTGTTCCTAATCATTGGAGAGAAATTACTGATGCAATGCAGGAGGTCCAGATGATCAACCAAGTGTGACAAAAGGAAGGTTAAAGTGAGAAATGTGTCATGTACAAGTGATGCAATGCAATACTGAACTGTGTCCTGGCCAGAATTGACCTTTTAGAACTCATACAGTTAACCTTGCCCTACTGGGCTTTCCTGTTCTGGTATTTTCTTGCCCAAATATCCAGCTCCTTTCTTTTACCAACTTGTAACCATTGCTATTGCTGAAAAAAATTATAGTGTATTTTAGCATAACTTATAGGCCAGATGTCAGGTTCTTTTCTGAATTCTCACAAATCCCAAGTTGTAGGCCCTTTTGCTCTTTGACCATGATCTTTCCCTAATTGTGTCTTTTTACCTTTCTAAGAAGTTAACTGAAATAAAGGTGAGCATGACTGAATTGTTCTGTGTTGTGAAATCAGAGTTTTCCATACCAGGATTTATTATCTTTATCAAGATTGACTATCCCAGGCAGGAAGAGATTAGGACTGTAGTATGTTAGAGCTAAAAGAGACCTAAGGAATCATGTGGCAGCTACAACCCAGAGAGCAGCTAGGACTTAATGGAAAGTCACACAATCCTGGTCTGCTGACGTCCAACACAAGTCCCTCTCTCTTTCTCCTGACTTTCTCCAAGGAAGCCACATCACAGGTGTTTGAACAGAGCTTGGAGTCCTGGAGAAAAGACGTTTGTTAAATATAAGCAATAGACTCTAAGAGACAGGGTTCCCAGTTTACCATGAGCAGCTCTTGATGAAACTCCTGAGAATAGAGAATAAAAGTGCTGCTTTATATGTTACTGTTTTCATCAAAATAGAAACTTCAGCTTTGTAGCCCTTGTTGATACTAAGTGGTCCCTACCCGTTTCCTCAGAACCATCTCTTGTTTGTGAACTCCGATCTGAATCCAAAATGAGCACCATAAGTGCTCTAGTGCTGAGCTCACTACTTATTTCCTATTCACTGCTTATTTATAAGCTGCAGAAGTGGATTTTTGCTAATCTGCACATTTGCAGTTGGACAAAAACTCTCATGTATGTTTTGTCACCGGTGGTGGTGAACTAATGTAGCAGTCCAGTGTAAACAAAACACAGGCAGATGTTTTATTTTGCCTCTGATGGAGGTTCTTTAAGGAGATCCAGAAAGGCCTTTTGCCTCAGGAATTACCTAAATTTCTGAACATTAAAGATGTTAAAAAGGGCAAAGAGTACAATTGTGAGATAATTTTTCTGAAATTGACTCTGCTTGCCTAACAAGGACTGATTTCCAGTCCTTATTACATAGCAGGACTTCAACTGGGTCTTTTAATAACAGTCATTATAATGATTGGGGAGAAAGAGCCTGAGGTTGGTGTAGGAAGTTTATGGTCAGAAATTACAAATGGGGGCGCCTGGGTGGCTCAGTGGGTTAAAGCCTCTGCTTTCGGCTCAGGTCATGATCTCAGCGTCCTGGGATCGAGGCCCGCATCGGGCTCTCTGCTCAGCAGGGAGCCTGCTTCCTCCTCTCCTTGTCTCTCTGCCTGCCTCTCTGCCTACTTGTGATCTCTCTCTCTCTGTGTCAAATAAATAAATAAAATCTTTAAAAAAATAAAAATAAAAATAAAAATAAAATAAAAAAAAAAGAAATTATNCTGTGTCAAATAAATAAATAAAATCTTTAAAAAAATAAAAATAAAAATAAAATAAAATAAAAAAAAGAAATTACAAATGGGTAGCTAGGTGGCTAGGGAGGCAGTTGATGTTACAAAAACCATGCCATAGGCTATACCTAAATTAACTTAATCTTGAGTAAGAGGTGAGCAGTACTTAAGGTATAGAATGCTGATCCTTAGGGCCAAGTCAAAACCATATGATTTGCAAATAGGCTTTACTCTGCCTAACTGTGGAAGGAACAGCAGCCTTTACAAGTGGAATGAGCAGGGGGTCAGGAGTTCTCTTGAAATGGGGAGGAGTGATGTACATGGTTAATACCTTCTCCTTTTCCTCTCTTCCTCAAAGCCACTGACCACAAAGGTGGATCAAGTGTAGTGGGATTTTCTCCCAAGACGGGAGAAGGCTGGGATCTGGAGGAAGAGGCTAATTTCCCTGGTGGCTGGGCTGAGGCAGCTGCTTTGTTCTGCCTGCACTTGGTGGGAAAAGGAGCTGACGAAAATCCATCATGTGGCCAAAATATTGAAAGCCCAGTACTGGACTAAGCCCCTTAATCTTTATGAAGGCATGTGACTTAACTACTTTAATCAAGTTAGTGACTTATTACTCCTACCTTTGGGTTGTGTTTGCCAAAGTTGCTCCCTTCCAGTTTGCTCCCCTGTAGGCTACTCAAGAGTGATGTCATTGTCATGGCACAAGCAAGCTCATAGGCTCATTAGACACTGAAAGTGAACTTTTTAATGCTTTATCTCCTAAGTTGAGATTTCATTAAAATTAGGTTGTCATCTAACTCACAAATAGGAAAAAACCCAAGTTATAGTGGTTTGTCTTAACTGAAATTTTAATGATGAACAATTTGCTTATTATCCATTATTCTGAAGCTAAAACTTAGCCTTTTCTGCCTTCTTAAAGTAAAATTTAATTCTAACATGCAAAAACTTCTGTGAAATGTATCAATTAGAACATTGTCTGTGCTCCAAAANGAGATATTTTAAGTTTTTTTTTCCATACTAAATCTCCCAAATCCAGTGTATACATTTCTTTTTTTTTTTTTTTTTTAAAGATTTTATTTATTTATTTCACAGAGGGAGAGAGATCACAAGGAGGCAGAGAGGCAGGCAGAGAGAGAGAGAGGGGGAAGCAGGCTCCCCGCTGAGCAGGGAGCCCGATGTGGGCCTCGATCCCAGGACCCTGAGATCATGACCTGAGCCGAAGGCAGAGGCTTTAACCTACTGAGCCACCCAGGCGCCCAGAATTTCCTAAATTCTTAATTGCAGGTCTGAGCCCTGTGTTTAACACTCTGTGAGAGTTAAATGTCTGCTGTGGTTAAGGAATGTGGGTGTCTCCGTTTTCTAAATAATTACTTTAAGATAGTATTCATTAATGCTGTTAAGAAATTTTACTTTTAAGGTTTTGAGCAGAAGTGTAACTTAGGTACACTCGTTCCTAAAGGATAAACTCAGAACTGAAATACGGTTTCTTAAACTCGAGTGAATATGAAAGTTTCAAAAATTACATGGAAGAGGTACAATTCTGAGTGAACCTGTACTAACTTTGCCACTTGGCTTTTGTTTCATTTGTTTGTTTTTGGTTGTAAATTCATTGCTCAGTCTTCCAGAGGATTGACAAAAATGTTATACTGAAAATAAACTTGTGCTTATCTAAAAGCGGATACCTCACTTGGCTGTTTCAGAGAATACCTTCTGCCTCCAGAGACACAGGCCCTGCACGAGGTGGTGTACTTCAGCGCCGCCCACACCCTGCGTGAACACCTGAATGCAGCTCCGAGAATCGCCCTCCACACTGCCCTCAACAATCCGTATTATTACCTCAAGGTAAAAAGCAGATTCATTACTCTGAAAGTTTAGTTCACACCCCAGGCTTTATTTACCACAAAAATACTGTAAATTTGTAGTCCTAACTACTAGGGAGTTGGTAGTGCAGGATTATACCTCCTTCAGGTTCTTTAAAAAAATTCTTTAGACTCCTTAAAATCTATGAAGAATGTTCCAAGGTACTGGTTTCCTATTCCAAAATGGCACTCAAGCTAGCATGCTAAGAGAATACTGAGTAGGAAAATATAAATCAGTGGTTTTCAGTGATGGAGGTACTGAGGAGCTTGAATAATTTCATATTTAAAGCACAAAATATTTTTATTATATAAACCACAAATTAAAATTCTTTAATGGTAGGTCACAGAAGAGATCTGGTATGATTTTAGGAGTCTTTGGGAGGATATATTACCTTGTGTATGTTATGTGTGAGACACTTTTAGTAAAAACCATGGATTTTGAATCAATTAATAAAAACCTAATTGTTGGGCCCTTGGGTGGTTCAGTCAGTGAAGGATCAGCTCTTGGTTTCCTCTCAGGTCATGATCTTAGGGACATGGGCTTGAGCCCTGTGTTGGGCTCCACACAGTGCAGGGTCTCCTTGAGGATTTCTCTCCCTCTCCCTCTGCCCACTGCTCCCCCGCCACCACCAAATAAATAAATCTTTAAAAACAAACACACACTGATCGTTTTCATAGGGGTTAGTTAGGATCTGCATTTGACAACCTAGTCTTTTCTTTGAGAGCTAACTTATAGCCTTGGTAGTGATGTGTTGGTATTAATAGAGTATAATTATTGCTATAATTATAAATGTTGGGAGTGGCATTTTACTCCAGATCCCCAAGGAAGTCCATAAACTTTTTATGGAAACCAGAAATGCATTAGGGTCTCAGAAATTAATTATGATTAAAATGAAAAAAAGAAATTAGTAATTTGCTTAAAATGAAAAATAGGCTTTTCTTCTGATCCTGAATATTCTTCTAGTGACTAGGAGCTAAGGGGATTATAACGAAGACCTAATCCTAAATAAGAACTAGGTAACTACTAGGAAGTAAATGCTACTCACTAAATAAAGGAAACCAAAAGGACTTCATTTACTGGCTTACTAAATTAGTTTGGGGGCTCATTAATGTCTGCTTCTGTTCCTGATCATTTCTAAAAAGTAGTCATCTAAGTTTACTGTTGTTTTTAGAATGAAGCACTGAAAAGTGAAGAAGGCTGTATTCCAAATGTCGCCCCAGACATTTGCATAGCATATAAACTCCACCTAGAGTGTAGCAGGCTAATCAACCTTGTGGACTGGTCAGAGGTAGGTCATGGGGAACAGAGTAAGCTATTTATCTAACCATCTGTGCCAGTTCTCCTAGGGTTTTTATACCTTTGGGACTTTGGAACTCATCTTTCTTTTTTTTTTTTTCTTTTTAATGCCCTGTTCTTTTGTTTGGAAAGCATAAATCACATCGTACTGTAAAATCTCCTCCAGAAAAGCAGCTAACTGCTCAATAGTCTCACTCTAGGTCCCCTGCACTCTGATTCCACACACCTCCACCAAGCCAATTCTGCATTCATGCCAGGTCAAAATAAGTACATGATCTAATAACCCCACAGTAAACAGTAAGCAAAAGCTAAACAGTTTAGGTTGGTTCTGTTTTTCCAGAAAATAAAGGTGTATTATTAACTAGCATTTCGTTTATCACAAGAAAGAAAAAAAAATACTGGGATAACTGTACAACAGATTTAGCAATCAGGAAGTACAAGGAATACTTGGCAAGGCGATGGAAGACTGTAGTTATTAAGATAATTTCTTTCCATCCTCAGAACAGTATTACAAAGTTAACTTTGTTGAAGGCCTTACTTAACAGATGTCACCATTTAAAAATAAGCATAATTGGTACCTTCAAAGAAGTTGTTTTGAGAATCTGAAATTTGGTGTAATATTTAAAAAGTATGCCAGCTATCAGCAGCAGCAGTGCTTGACCTGGCTTTACAAGAGTCATCAAGTGTAATAACAAATATTTGGCAATGGTAGGGATTTTTATTTTCTTCTGTCTTGTCTCTCAAAAGGCTTTTGCAACAGTTGTGACAGCTGCTGAAAAAATGGATGCAAATTCTATAACCTCAGAAGAAAGGAATGAACTTATCCAGTATCCTTTTAAAAAACCAGCTTTGTAATGTCTGAGTATACATAGAGTATAAGTTTATGGTTTCTCTAGACCTACAACAGAGATTTATAAAGACGTTTTCCAAACAACCTTATTACTTGTTAATATTAACCATTCCATCCCAGAATAACTTCTAAATATCCGTTCTGAGTTTAATCTAAAATGAGACCAAATGTAAAATATTTGGTCTAAAACTTCTATCAAGGTCATACTCCACAATTCAGCAAAAATCTCCAAAAACTGTCATTTTTGTAATTGTCTATTTTTCTATGGTGATTATATACTTTTGGAAGTTGAAGGGGAAGCAATTTTTGTAGTATATGAAAAATTAGAATTAGGTTAAGCGTTAGGTACTTTAACCATTCATGCCTTAATGAAAGTGGATTCTAATTACATTTGATATTTTCCAGTAATGGTTATGGCTTAATTTAGCATATGTATTTGAACTGTACTTCAGTTTAACAAGTCATGTTTTAACACTGAGATTTTTAACTTCTTTTTTGTCAAAAAAAAGTAACATGGTGAATTTCCTTAGCCATAGCCTCCAGTGCTCGGTTTATTAGAGCTGTTTCTGAACTAGAACTTTTAGGATTTATAAAACCTACCAAACAGAAGACTGACCATGTGGCGAGGCTAACATGGGGAGGCTGCTAGAAAGCCAGTGAATGAAGCCATAAATACCACATTAAGCTTAAGAGAAAAAGGAGACCAGTCATATTTACATACCACAGAAGACTGTTGGCAAGAAATGTGTAATCCTTGTATGGTGTCTGATCAGAAAGTAGACTGTTAACCCCAAACAGGAATATATCAAGACACTTTTGGAGTACTTTAGAACCCAACAAATGACATACTTACATTATAACTAAAACCTCTCCCACATTATCACTGTAATTTTCATAGTCATTACTAAATTATAAATTGTTCTCGAGCAGTTTATAATGGTAATAAATTCCTTTATCCAGGAGTATAAATTTGTTAGTTGATTTAATATCACTCATTCCTGCTCCCCCAGTTTCTTGGACTGGCATTCCTCACTTTAGTAAATTATGTAGTAAGATAAATATCCTACAAGTTTTCTCCTAGGTGACTATATAGGTTCTAAAACTGCCTCTGCTGCCCCACTTTTTTTAAGCCTAAAATCAAAAAGTCCCAAGCTCTTTAGCTTTATGCTTAAAGGCAGTAAATATTCTACTTTAGGATGACACATGATGGAGTTGTAGAGCCTTTAAGACCTTTACAAATCACATCTCAATCTTATCCAAATGAGGAAAAAGTAAAACCAAAATGAAATGACATCTGGATGGATCTCTTCCATGACAAGAACTCATCAAGTCAGTGAAACAAAGATACCCCCAAGTGCATTATTTAATATTCTACTCCCATGAGAATTCTGGGACGTATCTTTAAGAGTATTCACTAACTTACCAAAAGTACCATGAAGATACGACCACAAGGAAAACATCCAAATTCAGTAAAAACTCTTGGGTCACAAACATTAGTGCTATGTAATTGTAGGCCTTTTTGTATGTGTGCTTTGAGGACAAATTTAATGTATAATTAATTATTTTAAAATTTATTATGAAGGAATTTGATAGCTTAAACCTGAATTCCAGAGTGTAAAGGACATATATAGTATAGAGTATCTTTGTCCTCTGGCAATATGATGGGCTGAGACGACATTAATGGGTAACTGCTGCTCCAAAAACAAATTGTCAAAATGTCGCCAGGCTCAAAAAGAAAGGGAAATCCCAAGTTACCAGGAATAAAGAACTGCATGCCAGAACAGAAAGCATCTAGCCCTGTAGAGCTTTGAGAAAGACAATCGGAATAGCATTACTCTGAGCTAAATGTCTTCTCATCTTCAAGATGCCAGGATTTCTTACTGAGCAGTAAATACATGTACATATGTGCACAAAGAGCTGTCAACTTTGAAATAAAGGAGTTTATGATACGCAAACACAAACATCACCACCATATGGGAAGAAACTGGACAAATAAGAGGCTTTTGACATTTTGGAATCCATGTGTTAAAGGCCTCTGCCAAATCAGTATGATTGCAACAGAGAATCCATTTCTATTCTGTAAAGTCTCTATGACTTAAATCTTCACAGCAACTCGCTCCATATTTTTTTTTCAATATTCTGTAGTCCTTCCTTCCAGTCAAGTGTCCTCTCATGTTTCATTTTTGATAACAGTTGGTAAAATCTTAGGAAAGAATGTATAAGTGACTGAGCATTTTCCACCTGTTGCCTATTTTAGTGAGGCAGTTGGCAATGGGAAAGGTTTTCCAATATTTGTGCTTGATAATATGAAGACACCATCAATATCTACAATGTGATTTTTTTCCAGCTTTCAAATGGTGCACAGAGAAAATTGTGATTTAAAACTATGAATTTCAGCAAGACTCGTATAGCAAAATGTTTACACAGTAAGGCTCAGAGAAACTGGCCTCATACAGAACAGATGTACCTCTGAGGCACACTGAGGAGTAGTAGTAGCCCTGCTGGGCACTTAGTTGAATTCACGCTCCCTAAATGTGTATCAGATAGTGAACAACTTTTCCTTACTAAAGATTGGGTAAGAGAGCAGGATAGAAACTGTTCTGTTTTTATAGTGAATACCCCAAAAAGCTATAAAATTAAAGTTCATGAAGCTCATTTGTTGTGATCATCATGGAGTACAAACCCCTGAAGCCAGCCCTGTTTTAAGAGTCGCCTCAATTCTGTGTCTGTTTCTTAATACTTTCCATCCAAACCTCATCCAAAACCTCTTCCGAAATACTTTACAAATGGGATGTTCTGATTCACTAAATCATTGTTCAATTAAATACTAATCTGCAAACTCTGAAGTAATTTGAAATTTGTTCGAAAACTATTTACTGAGCACATACCATGCTCTAGGCACTGTTTCAGGCACTGTGACACTTCCGTGAACAAAGATCTTTGCCCTCATTGCATTCTAACAGAGCAAGCAGAACAGATACATAGTATGTTATGGGGGGAAGAAAAAAAACCAAAACCAGGATGATATGCTGCAATTTAAACAGTGGTCACCAGCAGGTCTCACTGAGGTAAGTTTCTGAACAACTCAAAAGTTGATAAAAGATTCACCCATGAAGTTTTATTATAGGAGAAGTGCACTGTAAGTAAGAGAACAGCAGTAACAAAGGTCTTCAGGCAGGACTATGCAAGCTACATGGGAAGATCAGCAGAAGTGGCCAATGTGGGATAAGCAGGGTGAGCAGTGAGACTAGAATTAAATAAAGTGGGGTGGAGTACATGTAATTTAGGGCTCTGCAGACCGCTGTAAAGGCTCTGAATTTTACTTAGGAAGCCCTCTCAGTAAGACTTAGACCTTTAAACAGTCACTCTGTATGAGAACAGACTGGGTGGGATAGGTGGTGAGGAGACATAGATGAAATAAAGACCCATTAGGCGATCACTGAATAAGACATGATAATATAGTAAAGATGGTGAGACTTTGGATGGAACCAAGATTAGATGGACTGCTTTTTGGCTGAGAAACTAGAAGAGAGATGCCATTAACTGATTAGGGATGATGATAAGGAGGGACAGTTTAAGAGGCAAAAATAAGTTTGGTTTTAGACCCAAGTTTTGAGACCTCTATTAGAATCCCAGTGGAAATGTCTCCACAGAGAGGTGAATATAATCTTATGTCTCTAGGATTACTTACAACCACCAAACTGAGTATGAACAGAGGTGCAAGGAGCCCAAGGTCAAACTCTGGGGCATATGTATGTTTTAAGACTTGGAAAAATGACTGGGGAGCAGGGAAAAAAAGAGTTCTATAGAAGAACCAGATAGACCGGGCTGCCTGGGTGGCTCAGTGGGTTAGGCCTCTGCCTTCGGCTCAGGTCATGATCTCAGGGTCCTGGGATCGAGCCCTGAATCGGGCTCTCTGCTCAGCGGAGAGCCTGCTTCCCCCTCTCTCTCTGCCTGCCTATCTGCCTACTGTGATCTCTCTGCCAAATAAATAAAAATCTTTATAAAAAAAAAAAAAAAGAACCAGATAAACCAAGAAGGAGCAGCCAGTAAATTAGGAGGAAAATCAGGCAAGTGTGGTATCTTGCAAGCCAACTGAAGTGTTTCAAGGTCAAATGTTGATTAGATTTAGCAATGTGGAAATCATTTGTGGTTGAGAGTAGTGGAGAAAGGTCTAATAGAGAACACGTATCAGATGACCTAACAAATGTTCAAACTTATCACTAGTCCTGGGAAAGCCACACATTGTGTGATGTAAAAGACCACAGCATCATTTTGTACTCTTGCACAAAAAGTTTAAATAAAAACATTAGACCTAACTTTGTTATTACAGGGAGTTCCAAGTGATATAAAAAGTTAATGACATCATATTCAAGACAACAGGTCTAGCTGTTTTAGAAACTCACAATCTTGATTGAATCCTGCTTCAGGGAGAAAAACAGCCTGCAAATAACATTTGGGGAACAAATTGGAAAATCTAAATATGGACTGGATATTAAATTAGGTATTTTAAGTGGAATAATGGTATCAACATAGGAAAACCACCTTATTCTTAGATGAATCATGCATACTTTGAAAGTTAAAAATACATACATATGAAATAAATATGGCAAAACAGTTTTTCACTTTAAGTGGATCCCTGGATTGTTCTTTTAACTTTTCTATGAATTTTTTTCCCTAATAAAAGAAGGTGGTGAAAAGAGGTAATGGAGGAAGGTAAGAAAATTCTTGACTTTTGCTCTAAAGGTTACAGGGCAGAAAAATAGAGTAATAAACTAGAAGAGGGATCACAGGATCAAGATTTTTTTTAAGACTTTGAGTGCAGGGAGGGGCAGAGGAAGAGGGGGAGAGAAACTAGCAGTCTCCTCACTGAGCTCAGAGCCTGACTCAGGGCTTAATCTCAAGACCCCAAGATCATGACCTGAGCTGAAACCAAGATACTTAACCAACTGTACCACCCAGGGACACCTCAAGAGATTTTTTTATTTTTTAAAGAGTTTACTTACTTACTTTAACAGAGATAGAGCCAGAGAGCACAAGTGGAGGGAATGGCAAGAGGAAAGGGAGAAGCAGGCTCCCCACTGAGCAGGGAGCCCAACCGGGGCCTGGGATCATGACCTGAGCTGAAGGCAGACACCTAACCACCTGAGCCACCCAGGCACCCCTCCAGAGACTTTTTAATAGCATGTTTTCTGTAGAAAATGGATGCAATATAGAGAAAATGCTGTCTTTGAAAGAGACAGGGGCTTGAAGTTAATGCTGCTTACACCTGGGCAAGTGTAGGAGCAGAGAATTGCAGAGCCATGTCTAGGAATAGACAAGGGACAGGCTATTAGGTGCTTTAGCAGAGTATTTCCTTATTAACACCAGTTACTGTATAATTTTGAAGTAAGGGGTTAAAGAAAACCCAAACGAGACAAAGAATTATTTCCAACCTTGGCTGCTTGGATCACCTAGACAGATTCCAACAGTCCTCTCCTCTGCACAATCTCCTAAATAAAGCAGTCTAAGGGACTGGAACCTGGGAATCTTTCCTAAAACCTCTCCAGTTAATATTGCTGACACAATTAATGTCTCATTTGTCTACCATTTTCTTTTAAGATTTTCTTTATTTAGTTGACAGAAACACAGCTAGAGAGGGAACACAAGCAAGGGGAGTGGGAGAGGGAGAAGCAGGCTTCCTGCCGAGCAGGGAGCCCGATGTAGGGCTTGAACCCAGGAGCCTGGGATCATGGCCTGAGCCGAAGGCAGATGCTTATCGACTGAGCCACCCAGGTGCCCCTGTCTACCATTTTCTTTAGAGAAGTTCTTGCCATAGGTCAAAAATAATTTTGATATTCTAAATCTCCAATATCTAGCCTTCTGAGATTGCCTATGCCTATTTTTGCTCAAAAACACAAAGAATTATACCTGGTGATATGCCCTTGTCAGATTTACTGAACACTTTATAGCAACCTAAATATAGCACCATACCAGGACTGCCTTTTACTAAAAGAATGACTGTTAACACATGAAATTCTGTAGCTATTTACCTGTTAAAAAGCAATTTCAGGGATCTCTGGGAATTCAGAATCCCTAAGGAAGCTAGTATCATCTTTCTTGAGATCAACTATGGTACTTCGACTAGAGTATTCAGTTATTTGGGTCCATCTAATTACAACTAAATCCAAGAAGTTGCCTGTATTTTTTATTTTCTGGCATTACCTTACACAATTACTGAAAACCAAGTAACCTATTAGCTAGGACTTTTTGGTAAGGTAATAAGCAGAAATTTGGCTGTGGAAGAAATTATACTCTTGATCTGACCTGAATCTAGAATTAAAACTTACTTGTGGCTCCACTGAGATTGCCAGTATTCATTTTTCTTTTAGTGTATTTTGCCCTCCAAATTTAAAAACCAACTCTTTTATAAATTTTAGTCTATGTGAAAACTCACACATGGCTTACTTAAGAGTGTTAATCATTTTGCCCTTACTGGGGTTAAGAAGGGATAAAATGCATTTATGTTCACTCTACTCCTACTCCTCCATATTCCACCTTACTGCCTGCATTGTCCTACAAATTCCAATGTACCAATGGTTTTTAGCTGGGGACTGTTTCCTTCCTCAGACTTCGACATTGGCAATATATTTGGAAGTACATCTGTGGTTGTCACAGGATGGGGTGCTACTAGGCCAGACATGCTGCTAAACATGCTATAATGCACAGTAGGACTCCCACAACAAGTGATCTGGCCCAAACTGTCAGCAGTGCTGAGGTCGAGAATCTGTTAGTCCATTAAATAGGTAGAATTATCCACCTTACTTATGGCTACCCTGTGCTATACCAATGTTTCTCAAGCACTTAGTGAACATACGAATTATCTGAGGAACTTGTGAAAGCCCTCAAGCCCTGGTCTTGTTTAAACAAAAGAATTGGTGAGGTATAATCACCAAAATTAAAAAGGCAAAAAAATTCCCTTTTCTCCCCCTCCCAATTAGATCAATTCCAGTACATTTATGATTGGTTTAATTAGTGGAAATATGCTATAAGAATTCAACAAAAGAAATCACTGAAGCATTTTTTGCTCACTTCATTATAACAAAGCTATGTTTGGAAAGGGAATTAAATGTGCTAAATCATGCTTTCATCTATCCTTTAAAAAACAAACTTGGATTATACTGCTATTTTGGAGGTAAAAATCCTATAGCTGTTAAAACAGATTATGTAATATTCTATCATGCAGTTATAAGCAATTTGGAATCAGAACTCAGTTTCTGAAAATAACACTCGTATCTTAGATTACATGGTATATGAAAAGATTTTTAAATCTTATTGGAAAATTAACTTCATTGATTCTTGGAAATTGCTTACATTTAAAACACTGGCTTTATTCAAATACTACCCATCTGTACATTAAAGCAGATTAGAAGTAAATGTTTTATTCTTCCAACTATATTCCAGTACTACAAGGGCAGTAAAACAATGACACACTGGGGGAAAAAAAAATGCAGCAATAAACATTTGTTAAAAAGACTGATAGAATAAATAAAAACTACCCCAAAAAGAGAAAATTTAAGAAAAAAAAAATCCTAGAAACCCTTTCTGAAACCCCAAGAAGTCCTGGAATACAGAAATGCCCTCCCCTCCTTCACTATTTCACAGGAAGCACTGTAGGCTATTTGCTTAATAATGTCCTAGGATTACATTCTAAATTATTAATAACTGGTTACAGCTTGGTTGTAGTGCACAATTAAAATCACACTAACTTCATCTGAAGTGTCATTCTACAGTTTTATTTACACAACCAGTGAAGGGCATGTTCTTAGAATACCAGCTTTAATCCTTTTCAAACATATTAATATAAGAAGCCAAATTGTAATGATACAGCAAATGAGGCCACTGGCATTAATACAGGTAGCAAAGGTCCACATCCAGATGGTACTGACATCAGGGAAATTTCCAAAACCAGTTGCTGCCTAAGAGTGGTTGCCACTGACGAAAGCTTGAAATAACCTGTATTCACAGGGGGGTATTGGCATTGCTGCATGTCATAATTAGGACCTCTCGCAACAACTCAACAAGGAACTAGGCAGCCCACAAATGCAGAAAACGTGATTCATGAAACATCTAAAGGGGGAGGAAAAGGAAAATTAGTGCAAAGTCCAAGTCAAAATTCAAAGACATACCAGATCTTCATCCCCAACACTACCCTAGGTATTTAAGTAACCAAAAGTAAACCTTAGTAAAATTTTGCTGCCTACTTCCTCCAGCCTTTTTCCTCCATGATTTTGTTAAATTCTCTGGAGTATGCAGATAATTATAATAAATGTCTTCTCTTTAAAAGATGACTTTGCATTCAGTTCAAAGATGAAATACTTACAACTAGCAGGCTGTTCTCCATATCGTCGCATTATCTGATCATGCGTAAACTTCACAAATGCATCATATTGTTCTATAAATAAAGGTACATATCAATTACATGATTTGCAAAATATACTAATATATTAGAGCCAGATAAACTGAAAAATCTAGTATGTCTAGTGAAACAAAATAAGCTGGCTCTCTGAATCAGATACCCTCAGAAATAATAATAGTAGTGTTATCAAATGAAAGAGCAGAATTTGGTCAGGAAACCTATATTTTAGTCCAAATCACATGAACTCATGTATAGGCTCAGAGCTTATTTCTTAACCTATTAAAAATAAAGGATTTGAAATAAAGAGGTTTCTTTCTACTCTGAAAGTTTAAGTGATATATGAATAGCAGTTTACTGCAATTAGAGGAAACAGGAAAACAAAAGCTTAACAAAGTATGTCCAAAAGCATCCACATGGTAACCTAATGAGATGTCACAGAAAAAGATGTTACATAACTAAGCAAATTCTCTTGCCTATATTAGTACCTTCATTTAACAACTTTAGAATAAAGAAGCTTATACTTACCAATACCCAGTGTGTCTGGCTTAAAAATCAGGGGAAAAAAAATCCTAATTAACTGACCATACACAGTAAACGTGTCTAGACTGATGGGAAAGTTATCATGGAAGATGTAGTCTAAAAGTCCAAAACCAAACTGAGGTGAGTAGTCAGTCAAGTTTTTAGCACAGGAGTATCAAAGGAAAAATCTAGTTTACATTAATACTGTTGCTGATCTACAAGGTTAACTAATACTATTTCTTGAGGTCACTAAGGAGGGCTGTGAGCTACAGGAAGGTTCACTTCCTTTCTTGAACTGAAATTCAACTGGTTCTTAGAAAACACACTGTAACCACTGGACAGAAAGGGTAATTAATTGACATTAAGGACTCATGGGAAATAATCCATTTCTTACAGTGAGTTTCTGGAAGACTCCAAAATAAACTCATCTCACCTGCAAGTTTTGTGTTCAATATTTCTTCATACTCTTCTCGAACTTTCTCTTCACGTTCTTTCAACAAACGTTCACAGATCATCCCAACCTGCCGTAGAGTGAATAAGGGCTGTTCCTTTTTTAATGGTGAGGATGTTGCAGATGAAGTCCCTACGTATAACATGAACAGAAAAGGCACATAATTTAGAGCCATCATAAAAAGTACCTTCTAGGGCGCCTGGGTGGCTCAGTGGGTTAAAGCCTCTGCTTTTGGCTCAGGTCATGATCTCAGCGTCCTGGGATCGAGGCCCGCATCGGGCTCTCTGCTCAGCAGGGAGCCTGCTTCCTCCTCTCCCTGTCTCTCTGCCTACTTGTAATCTCTCTCTCTGTGTCAAATAAATAAATAAAATCTTAAAAAAAAAAAAAAGTACCTTCTAACTGAAGATGTTTCATTTGGATCTTTCCAGTGTTCATAAAAGCATTTTCTATCAGTAGTCTTAAAATAGGTTTAATCCTATCAGCAGCTTACAACTCTAGAAAAACACAGCAAGATGTGTGATCAAATTATAAGGTAAAAAGTCTGAAGGTGACTGGAGGAAAGTACAAGATACAAAACTTAAAAGTTTTTAAATTAATGGTTAACAGGAGACTGATTGGTAAAAATAAATACTGAGAATATATTCCTAATATTCCACATTAAATTTTATGGTTCAGAATCCTTTTTTTTTTTTTTTTT
>LNAC01000644.1:353400-368532 GCA_002007465.1 Ailurus styani | reverse complement strand
ATGGTTCAGAATCCTTAAAGATGATTAATTGAACAGCCACTTATCATCATCAGATAGTGAGTAATACCTGATATAAAAGATTTCTTCAGAATACATTCCTCTAAAACTACTACTTAAGAAATTTTGATTTTCCAAAAACATCATTCTTCCTTTATTGAAAAGAACATCTGAGAAATTAATGTTTTTAGAACTCAGGATTATGACATCATCTATCCATTTTAACACTGCTGCAAATATTTTTATACACACTCAAATACACAGATTTGCTATCAATAGTCCTACTCTGTGTATCTGTCCCTGGGACACCCAATTCCTCTTTTCACTTGTTTTTTGTAACCTGTATGGCTGGGACCAGTTAGTAAATTATGCTTTTTAGACCTGTGTCTATCACAAGATAAAGTGTACCAGCTTTAAGCTAAAACTATGAAGGCTATCTTTACTTTCAAATTCCTAGCTTTGTTAGTTGAGGCTGCCAGTTAATTGATCAAAGTAAACTGACTAAAAGAATGATGATGAACTTAGATTCCTGCTGATTTAAGTCTAGTTAGTCTCTACCCTCACCTCTGACATTTCACCCACGAGTACTGCAGAATTTAGTTTTGAACACTTTAATGTCTTCTACTTTTGTCTATTTTATAGCTTTTGAATGTTGCAGGTTGTTTTTTTTTTTAAGGTAAACTCTACCCCCAAGGTGGAGCTCAAACTCACAACCCTGAGATCAAGAGGTGAATGCTCTACCTACTGAGCCAGCCAGCAGCTCCTGAATGTTTTTCTATTCTGCTGGGTTTTCTTATCCCTGTTGGGAGGGAAGAGAAGGGGGGGCAGGCAACATTGGTCACAAGAAACCTATTTTGCTGAGAATTTCGCTAAACGTAAGAGCCACTTTTCACCTTTGAGAATCTATCCTAATAGGACAAGTGTGTGAGGGTATATGTGCAAGGACATTTTTATAAATGCCTTTAATACCAGAAATTCAGTCTAATTATCTTCATTAATGGTTATATAATTATGGGAAGTCCATAGAACAACATAGTATTCAAGCATGGCAAGGTACATCTATACCTAACAGAGAAATACATGATATATTGTTAATATTCTTTTTCTTAATGAAGGGTACAAATCATATCACTTATGGGGAAGTCCACTTGGGGGATATTTTATCCAGGTGGACATCCTCTGAGTAGTGAGAATCTAGGTAGCAAGTGCTTGCTTTGTGCCATATTCTAAGAGATCATGAATTATTTTATAAATATTTTTTAAAAACCAAGGGGGAGAAACAGAAGTTTGAGTGATTTAAAAACAACTTTGATCACCTTTTTCCATATTAAATAACATTTCCTTCTACTTACTAAGTTTATTATTACCTGGTGAAGCTGGTCCACTGAGGAGAAATGCATGTGGTTGTGCCTCAGAAGTACAACATGGATCTGTCTGTTGGAAACTAGTTTCTAAATGTCTTCTCTTCTGCATGCGTTTATACTCTTGTTTTATGTTGTACAGAATTTGTTCTAGAAAAAAAATTTTGGCAAGATAAAAACTATGAAGTTTAAAAAAAGTTTGCGTTTCCAACAATTACTTGGTACAATCAATCCACTAAAATATTCTCTTCAAATTAATATCCAGAAAACTGATGTTCTCGAAGAATTTGCTTCAACATTAATGGGGACACTCATTCAGAAATAGCACAAACACACTACCTGGAATTCAGCCATTCTTTCTTAGCACTGAATAGCAAAAGATAAATTTAAGCTTTTCATTCAATGTAAAGATATGGGAGTCTTGTGAACTTCTAGTTCGCTTCAGTTCACTCAGATTCTTAAAATCCCAAATTCAAAGGCCACTTATTCATCACACACAGAACTGTTAAACAATCTTCTCAAAGACCATAAATAATAAGAAATGGAGACACTATGTATATACAAGCACAAACCAGTGAAAACTGACAGCAAGTAGGTCAACAAAATGACAGAGTGGATGGGAAATGAAAAATTATCACACATTAAATTGGTCATGGACATTAATATTAAACTCACCAGAACTGGTGACTATTACAGTATTAACAGCAAAAAGTGTTGTTCTGAATCTTGGGGGTAAAAACCCTTGTAAAGTGACTGGTACATAACAGGTACTCAATAAGAACCACTATAACCACAGTGCCATTATCTTCAACCATAATCATCCAAATGGGTAAAATCCTATCAAGCATATCCTTTAGGCAAGTATGGTTCATTTTAGAAAGATTTCTAATTCAAAATAGTTACCATTTAGGCTCTCTAGAAAATCCCTCCTTGAGGTTCAAGTGTACTTTCCTTGAAACAGACTTTCTCACCATCACCATATCGCCTAGATAAGATTATCCATGTGAAACTACATCTAAATTTATTAATCCCAGTCCGAAGCAAAATCAGAAAGTATCAGGCAATAAAATGATTTATAAATATAATGTAGTCTAATTTTAGCAATGATGTGTTAATTTAAAAAATGAACTGAAAACTCAGCTTAAGGTTATAAAAATTTACATAAGATGAGACTAATCCTTTTTAAAAAAAAGTCTAGTACTGGTGGCTTTCTTAGATAATATATACTTAATTCTCCTATCTCTTTTCTCACATCATTCATATTGTTTCTCTAGTAAGAAGAACTTTTAGGGCTTTTGAGAGAGAAGACTCTGAGGGGACATCAATCAGTCCCTTAAACATTCTAGATTCTGCCAATTTCATTATTTTAACCAGAGGGAAAAAAACAAGTTGCAAAAAGATACATCCAGTGAAGAAGATTCCATTTATGTAAATTTTGTGGGTAAACAAACCTGTTACATATACATGAATCTGTGGCTTAAGTACCACAGAATCGCACTGGACAGTTGTATAAGGGATACTTTATCTGGAACATTTTCCAGAATCTTAACATTTGTTTATATTAAAAATGGTCATTTTCAGTCCTTTTCCATTTATTTGAAATAGTCTATAATTTAAAAATGAAGTTACCAATGTGAAATAAAATGGCTGTCCACTGAACAGTTAAGCACCTTGATAAAAATGGATTTCCTAAGATTCATAAGGGCTCCAACAAAACTACTGCAACTTCCTATAACCATCAGGATAAACACAGGTAATCTCTCTTTTT
This sequence comes from Ailurus styani, assembly GCA_002007465.1. Taxonomy (NCBI): domain Eukaryota; kingdom Metazoa; phylum Chordata; class Mammalia; order Carnivora; family Ailuridae; genus Ailurus; species Ailurus styani. The sequence goes on along the minus strand of LNAC01000644.1, from coordinate 365,406 downwards.
TAATAAGAGAACTCTTTAGTAGCAATGTTCTAAAAGGTTTTAAAAGTAATGATGTTTTGATCTTTGAGAGCAAGCTTCACTTATCACTTTCTGATCAAAGCCACCACCGTTCTGATAAAAAAAAGGGCCATGTACATAAAGCGTCCTAAAGTTTATTCACAAGCAAAGACTTCAAATGTACTAGACTCAGAGTAACTTGACCTTAGCATCTCTTGTGTGACTTATTCTTTACAACTGTTCAAGATTATGTTAGTCTTCCTTTTGCTTCATAAAAAATCAAAGCACAGCTATGATGTACGAAAATAATAGTTGTAGCAAACTCAATTTGTTCATTTGATAGTTTCAGAAAAGATCTAGTCTAGGATTAAGATGTAGTAAAAGTTTTTTAAAATTTAGCTTTGTAAACCTCCATACCATCTAATATTTAAGAGATGACATAACAAGCTAAATTTACAAAATGAATTCACCAATTTAAATGTACAATTTGGGCACCTGGGTGGCTCAGTGGGTTAAAGCCTCTGCTTTCGGCTCAGGTCATGATCTCAGCGTCCTGGGATCGAGGCGGCTCAGGTCATGATCTCAGCGTCCTGGGATCTAGGCCCACATCAGGCTCCCTGCTCAGCGGGGAGCCTGCTTCCTCCTCTCCCTGTCTCGCTGCCTGTCTCTCTGCCTGCCTCTCTGCCTACTTGTAATCTCTCTCTGTGTGTCAAATAAATAAATAAAATCTTAAAAAAAAAATAAAATAAATGTACAATTTGATGGCTTCTCACAAATGCATACATACAGGTCTTGAAACCATCACAATCATAATAAAGAACTTTATCGCCCCAAAAAGTTCCCTCATGCCCTTACCACCTTCCCCTTCATTACCAATGGAATATTAATATATCTTTCACTATTCAAAAAATTATTTTTGCCTTTTTGGAAATTTCATATCCATGCAATCATAAAAAGTATAAAATTTTGTGTCTGGTTCTCTCAGCTTTTGAGATTCATACATAATGTTGCATGAATCAGTAAGTCCTTCCTTTATTAATTAGTACTCCATTGTGTGTGTGTGTGTGTGTGTGTGTGTATACACACACATATATATACACACACACAAACACAACTTACCTAATCTTTTAAGGGACATTTGGATTCCTTCCAATTTGGGGCTACTATGAATAAGGCTACTATGAATATTTGAGTATAAGTCTACAGGTGGATAAATGTCATTTCTCTTGGATAAATACTTAGAAGCAGAACTGGATGGCCTGATTATGTGGTAAGTGCATGGGTTTACCTTACAAGAAACTGCCAGACCATTTTCTAGAGAAATTGTATCATTTTACATTCCCACCACAGGAGAGTGTTCCAGCTGCCCCACATCTTTGCCAACTTGATATTGTCAATTAAAGAGCTGAAGGGGGGGGAGGGCAGAGGGAGAGAACCCTCAAAGCAGACTCCCTGCTAAGCATGGAGCCCCATTCCAGGACCCTGAGATCATGACCTGAGCCAAGATCAAGAGTAGGATGCTTAACAGACTGAACCACCCAGGGGTCCCAAAGAACTGAGTAATTTTGAATGCTACTGCCTGTAATGCTTTTTTACATCTAATATGATACAACTATGTCATGTAAGCCTCACTCTGTGCATAAAACCTCTAATACTGGTAACATGTAATCAACAGTGTTACTCAGTGAATAGTCCAATTTAACTTGGCCAAGATCTCAGCTAACTACAAGCCTCAAACTCATTTATCTCAGTTTGGATAGGTATACAGTTTTAAAACTGTTAACTCAAGAAATTGCCCCAGATTCAATTTTTCACAGCTTACATTCTAAACTCAGCCTACATACCTACTGACTTAAGTTGCTTCTTATGCCAGCTGGATAAAGGTCTTCTGTTCATCAATGAAGTCTTATGTCTACTTAGTTTTAAACTACTTAAATCTAGCCATCTCTAATCAAACTGGCAAGTGACATTCTATCCCAAGTACATGTAGTATCTGACACAGTGCTGCCAACACAATTTATGCTCCATTAAAGAAAAAGTCAAATGAAGTTTCACTTATATATTAGTTGCACATTCCAGTTTTAATAATGCAGCCTTCATATTTGGCTTATGTGCATAGACTGAATTTGCAGCAAATCAGAGTAAAATACACAGTTATCGTCATAACAAACTACACCACAAATGGCTGTTATATTCCTTTTCGAAATCCTAAAAACTATATCCTCCTTTTACCATAAAATACTAAGACTTTCTTCCACTGTACTAGGTCTATGTGAAAGTATCAACAAATTCTGTGACAAATTCTGTGGGCATTTCCATTCCCAAATTTAGTAAATGCCATTAAAATTGCCAATAAAATTCTCCTCCTTAACAGGTGAGAGATATCAATAAGCCGGCACTTATTCCTTTGGAACATTTAAAAAAAACAAACAGCAAAACACCTAGGTAAACATGAAAAGAAAGAGCCTGGCTTGTGGCAACATTAAGCCTACTCCCAAACTATTTTACTCTTCTTGGTTGCCACTGATTACTTAAGAAAGCCTGGGCACAATAAGGTCAATACAAACAGAAGAAAGCAGTTGATGGGATTAATAACAGTTGACAGAGGTAAGAGAAACAGCAACAAGATGAAACTGAGAGCACAGTGAGGAATACAGAATTAGAAACAACTACAAATGTCTTTCTACAGTATAGTCCTTAATGTCTAAAAACCTGTGACATGTGAAACTAAACTTTTGCTCCAGACCTGCACAGACTTGCCATTTTCCTACTGACATAATTAGTAGATCAAAGATAATAGGTCTCGTTAACAGTTTTAAGTATAGGAATATAAGATATTTTTGTACCTTACATGTCAATTTCTCTATGGAGTATCTTTGAAAAAATGAAGTGAACGTTAATCCAGACAGATAACTCAAATAATGGGATTAAAAATAAATAAAATACGGCCGCTTGAATGGCTCAGTCAGTTACGCCATCTGCCTTTGGCTCAGGTCATGATTCCAGAGTCCTGGGATGGAGTCCTGCATCTGCACTGGGCTCCTTGCTCACAGCAGGGAGAGGCCGCTTCTCCCTCTGCCTGCTGCTCCTCCTGCTTGTGTCCTCTCTCTCTGATGAATAAAATCTTTTTAAAAAATTAATCTTCAATCATCAGTTTTAGGCAGAAACACAAATGAAATGGAAAACCTGTACACAAATATAGAAAATCTGCAGGAGCCAATAAGACCTAATAATAAGGAACTGCCCCAAATAAAATAACAAACCAAATCTAGATCTCTGAACTACATACTAGACATTGCCATCTCTACTTTATAAATTAAAACATACACAATTAACAGCTGCTATGGGGGCCCATCTTTATAAATTATTTTCCCAGGATATCTGTCCAGAAACAAAGTTATTATGTTCTCCTTGAAGGAATCATTTTTTTTTCCTTGAAGGAATCTTAAGGACAATGTTCTTACTCAGTCAAGAGCTATCTAACTAAAAAGAATGAATTAATGCCATTTTTAATTCATTTTAAAATTACTACTACGTCAAAGGGACCTGGAACCAAATTTTAACACAAGACTGTCAAATTATATCTAGAGTTTTAACTTCTATTTGGACTAACATGAATCCTAATAAGCATAACATAGCTGCACACAATCATACAAACATTACGGTATTATCTGCAATGCTTCAAAAGCAACTAGCTTAGATTCTAAGTTTACAACATATAATATTTTACTGTAAAGAGGCATTCATTTATCTCCTACAAGAAGAAGAAAAATCATAATTACTACAGGTCAAATTCTATTATTTCACTGGTACTATAATAGCCAATAATTACTTACTTGAAATAGATGACTCAATCTGTTAAAACCCTGCAGGTCTAAGTAGAAATTTTACAAATTAACTGCACAACGGGAGTCACTAATGCAAGGAGTCCACCAACGCTCATTCAGCAGGAGGTTCCTCCCTCCAATATCCAATAATTATTGTTTCATACCTCTATATTACACCAGATTTTAAAGGGATATGTTAACTTTGTTGCTTTTGTTGTTTAGCTCTTTAATATCTTTAAGTATCTTCTCAAGTAGCTTACAATCTAGGAAAACCAAAAAAGCAGTAAACAGGGAAGAGAAAGGGGAAATTGAACCATCCAAAACCCAAAATACACATGCTACAGAAAACATATAATGCCAAAGCAAGAAGTTCAGCTCTATTACAGTTAATCATGAAAACAAGATAAGATCCAGAAGGACAGAGACCTGATTCCCTGAGGAGGACTCTAGGGCACCAAAATCAAAGCTGAAGAACAAACCCATCTCCTACAACTACTTAAAGCACCCCCCACACACACACACACACAGCTTTCAGCTTTCCTGGAAACCTGAGGTTGCAAACTGATGATACACAGGGTAAACTGAGCTCAAAGACATATCTGGCCTGAATAGCTTCTTTTTAAAAAGTGTGAATTTATGCAAATATTTAAAAAGTCAAAGATTTTAATTAAAATTCAGATTTCTGGCTATTGTTAAGAGAGGAAAACTGGACTATATACAAAATTTAGCTGAAGAGTGGCTGCTACTTATCAGGCAGAAATTCTCAAATGCTTCTAAAACTTTAATGCATACAACATCACCACGGATTCTGTTAAACTGTAGATTCTGACAGATGGAGCCTGAAATTCTGCACTTCTACTGTGTTTCCAGGCGATGCTGCAGATCAGTAGCAAGGCTGGAATTCACTAATTCCCATGCAGTTTACTTCACTCATTTATATTACTTGCCTCGGAACTATGGGCATTTGCTTCTATTCCTTTCTTAAAATAGTAACTCCCCTACTATGGCAATTAAAAAGTGAAGTGGTTGGTTTATTCATTATTGGACATTCTGGGAAATGGAAGGGAGAAGGAAAGCAGTAACAGCAGACTATTTCAAGTACAAAAATATTTACCATCCTAACCTGCATGGCTTTCATAGTTCAAAATTAGACACTGACCCTCTCTAGCAGGAAAATATTCTATAAATCAATTTAAACTTGACTGCAAATCAAATTAAACTTACTCATTACATGAAATATGTATTGATTCATTTTTCCTAAAACATCTTCCTTAAAATATGAAATTCACGTTATGGGACTGACAATGAACAAAAATGCCATTTACTTTTCTATTACCTCTGCTTTAAAAAGGCAATTAAGACTACCTTTCATACTAGAAGGCAGTGATTGGAAGTCCACAGACATCTTTTGTTTGTCCCATATAGTTTGTAAATTAGCTGTGAATATTTAAGTCAACACATTTCACAAAAGTCCTGACTTCTGGGGGAAGGAATGGTTTCTGGGAAGATAAAACAATAAAAGGTTCAATTCACCATGATCGGATATGAGAGGAGTGATTTGAACTAGATATATATAAATTAGAACTTCATCTGTAAGTGAAAAATAGTCAGGAGCATGCATGTGATTCCTTTTGGAGCTATTAAGCTAGAGAGGATTGCAGATGAACCTAGAACCTAAGCTACTCCTGTTTAATGGCCAGATGAAAACAGCAATCAGAATTGGAAGAAAAGTGTTGTCACAAAAGAAAAAAAGTTAATTAAAAAAAAAAGTGAGTGGGAGAACAGTATAAATGCTGTAAGAAAGGTCAAACAAGATGAGGACTGATGATAAGCCATGGAAATCACTGGTGACCTGACAAAAGCTATTTGAAAGCTCTCTGAATTTGTTTTTCAAGTGGAAGAATCTGGATGACTGGTGGAGGAATACGAGGATGTTTCATTATTTTATAATGGAAGTCTTAACAATATTTAAAGCCAAAAGCAAAGATCCAGTTGAAAAAGAAAAATAAGAAGGTAAGGTTCCCTCAGAAAAGGGGAAGCCTTCGCTTACTGTGTAAAGTGCTTTAATTATCTCATTTAAACTTCCTCAGTAATATTAAAAGGAAAACAGGATAGGCACAAATATTGGTGGTATTAGTACTGGGAAAAATGAAGACGCTGCCATTACATGGCTCCTATTTTATCTGTGAAGTAGAAGGCATGGTTATTCACTGAAATGACAGGATTGCTGGACAGCATAAAAAGTCCCATTTGAGGTTGCCCCACTGTGACTATCTCCAGCACTCAGGGACAGGACCATCCTAGGAGGTAGGTATTACAACCATCATGTGGATTATTGTATAGATAAAGAAAATGTGGCTTTGCTTCAGTGTCTTCTGAAAGATCACACAGCTGGAACAAGGCAGAGCCAAGCCTGATGTCAGGGCTTAAGCTCAATATCTACTGCCCTCCCCAGTATTGTATTACTACAGTACCTACCTGGTATTCCACAAGTACCTAAATTACAATAAACCAAAGGAAGGAAAGCTAATTTTTAAAAACCAAGGTGTCAGAATAGAGGGCTTACTACTAAATGTTATCGGTACTTTATACTCTGAAACTTCAAACTCTATTAAGACAATAGTAACCAAAGCAGAGCATGATTCTCATCTACCCAGAGCCCTAAAACTGATCACTGGTGAGAAGAATTATTTAAAAATCTTCATGTTACATTCAAATATTTGATACTAACTGCCTCCTCCTAAGACAGGCATCTATATATAATCAGAAATGTTTTACTGATGTTTCAAAAGGGGGAGTTATTCTAAATTGGTAGGTCAGCATTGCCACACATACAGGGCTGATTATAACAGTGCCAGCCTCTGATAATGTACCATTTCACCTTGGGCCAAGGATGGTTGTTAAAGTGAGCCATCAGGTCCCCCTGTTTGGTCACATCAACCTAAAACTTCCGGTAACAAAATTTAACAAAATTTAACAAAAACTAATGACTTACGATTTTTTAAAGGGAGGAGGAAAGTAAGTTATAACTCCCAAGACAAACTACAAGCTGTCTCTCTACTGCTGGAAGGTTAAGAACCACTACCGACCAAAAAAAGCCTACCATCACAAAGATGATTACATAATCTGGCATACTGCAAAATTCTAATCAAAAGGCCCAAAATAAATACCAGAAGAAGTATCGTTCAGTCTTAAAACTCCTTCCTGAATTTCTTATTACTACTCATTTGTTTGAGTCACAATCTTTTTTTTTAAACATGTTGTCACATACTGTAGCTATATTGTCATAAAACAACGTAAAAAGAAAAACTAGTATGGAATAAGGGGTAGAAAGGAAATTACTTTTTTTTTTTAAACTTCAGCATCTCTAAAACCTTGGGAAATGCCAAGGCTTGATTAATTCAACAAATAAATTTGACAAGTATCTTAAAACTTTGTGATAAGACATTAATAGGGAAGGTATGGCAGATAATACCTTTTAGGGTTACATGCAAACTATATTAGTCCCATATAACCCACCATAACCCCTCAAAATACAGAAGGCAATTCCTATTAAGAGTCTTTGGTACAAGACTGATACTGATAGATCACATTTCCTAAATGTATTGAGAAAACTGAGAAACACTGGTAAGCTGAGCAATTAAATTAAAGATGAATCTCTTGAACTATATTCATTTGTTAAAGACCTCTTTACCATCCGCAGATGCCAGACTGATTCATATAGGCTTGAACAAGCATTCCACCCTTCACACTTTTTCAAAGTAGTCTTTTCAAAGGCAAGAAATTCGTTGTGGTTTCACATATGCAATGACAACATCTGTGAGTCAACAATCTAGCACAGTGTTAATGCAAAGACTGCACGGACCACAACTTGCTGGTTAATTAGTTATAGGTATTTTAAAAGACCAGAACCCCAATACTTTCATCTAGTTTCATGAACCACCTATCCAAGAGGTCCAAACTTAACCCATATTATCACTGTGATTTAAGTGGGGGGAGAATCAAGACTATGTTTTCAAAAAGAAAAAATACCGTAAAACTGGGCACTTTCCACAGGTCTCTTATTCACAACCTTTTAAAACAGAAGTGATTTTCTACCATTGTGTCTTCTGGGTCCACCAAACAGTAAAAGATCTGAGTACTTACACAGTCTAATTTTTTTTCCTGTAAAGCCATTTACATTAAGATGTAAAGAAATATTTTACATCTTAAATTATTTCTGTGGCAACAATGGTAACTTAAGCATCTATAACTAAAGAAGAGCTAATCGCTCTCTGACCTAGCCATGTTTACCTTATGTGTTTCTGTGCTCAAGTTAGGCTTTATTTTTCTACTCTCAAAACAAAATAGCTCAGTAATTGCTCTGCTCTTAAAGGCCATAAACTCACACGATTCTTAAATGCATAATTCACAGAAATATGAAATAACTGCAGTTACATACGCAGTCCTAAGTAAAGTATCAGGTTTAAAATTCGAAGTACAAAGACCATTAAAAACAGTCTATTTGCCAAATCCACCGAGAAACTAAAAGCAATTTAACAGCTGTCTAAATAACCACAAAATATTAAAAACACTTCTGGCTCAATATAAATGACATCTGAAGTGAAATGCTGCCTCCTCCAACAAACATCTCATTTGTTTGCCTAGAATCGTTTATACTTCATTTAAGCCAGCTGGTGTCTCCGTTCGCAGGCATGCATCAATGTCTACTGAACAATCTAAGTTCCTGTAAACCCTTTCCCATTCACAAGCTGCAATTTCCATTTTTAATGGCAAGTTTCCAGCAAATACAATGAGTTCTTACAAAGGAATTTAACTCTTCATCCAATTCAATTCCTAACACAGACTAGAGCAATGGTAAAAAGACCTAAACAATGTGTATAAAAGTGCCTAGAAAACTTCCAAAGCATTGACATCCACAGAAGATCCTTTTCACCAGACCACTCATTCAGTACACAATTATGGAAAATAATGTGTTTGATTTGACTGACACAGTCTCTTGTAATAGGATATTTCAGTTCTATTAAAATAATTTTGTTCTTGGGAATGTTATAACTCTCTTTGGCTAAGAGAATATTCTGAGATGTTTCAAAAACCAATGGAAAAGTATACAGAACACTGAATCTGTTTCCAACTAAATTATGATAGTGAGTACTCATACAGCTACTGTAGAGGTATTCATTTTCCCAACCAGTCTATCTGCCTTCCCCCCCAATTCACTTTTCCTTTTTCATATCCTGGGCATTATAAACCTTCCTGCTGACATCCTAGAGCAGCAGTGGACACACTTTTTCTGTAAAGGACCAGACAGTAAATACTTGAGCTTTGGGAAAATACAGTCTCTGTCACAAATACTAGCTCTGCAGTTGTAGCCGGCAATGGACCATATTTTAAGGGGGGGAAAAAGCATGAGCATGGATGTGTTCCAATAAAACTTTTTTTTGCCAGCCCTTTCCTTTATCCTGGCATTAAGCCTCAACGGTTTGAGAAATACAGATTTAAATTATTTAAATAGTCATCAGGTCAAACTTTGGAATCACCTTCCTGGGATGACTAAAATAAACTAGGGTTTCAGTCCAAGTTCCTGAAACTAGTAAAGCCGCAACATGATTTCAGTTACAGGTCAAAACACACTATGTAACTTTCCAGAAAAGAACAATGATAAAACAATAAATTACATGCATGCTCTGAAAATTCACTTCAGTACTCTAGTTCTAAACTGTTTAAATTATACTTGAACTCACAGAAATGAAAGGAAAACAAAGTTTCCGCAGAGTCCGCAATGTCAACTTTGTACGCCACTTTCCATTTCCAACCCTAACTACTTATTTCAGTCAAAGATATACAAATATTCACTCTTGTAAAGTTTGAGAATCACCACTGTTACAACAAAAATCTAAAAATTAAGTGCTTGGGAAAATTACTTCCAAGATTGGGGACATGAAAACCGAAAAGGTCTTCGATACCTGCACAACACTGCAGCTCCCATTATGACAACATTACTACAAGAACCACACAAGAGCCTGTCCATCCTGGCCATCTAAAAACAAAAACCAAATTAAATTACATGTAGAATATCATTCGAGGCTCCGTAGCTCAGGGGTTAGAGCACTGGTCTCGTAGAATATCATTCGAAGTTACAATAAAAAAAGTAAATTTTAGCAATTCAAAACTTTAGAAATTTCAACTGCTCTTCAAGTCAACTTTTTCTGTTAATATTCAAGTCAGTTGAAAAAATTATCTTTTAGCAGCCTCAAAATTATCAATTAGGATGTGATTTTAAGAGCTCAGGATATGGGGGCGCCTGGGTGGCTCAGTCAGTTAAGCATCTGCCTTCGACTCAGGTCATGATCCCTAGGTCCTGGGACAGGGCCATTTCGGGCTCCCTACTCTTTGAGGAGCCTGGTTCTCCCCTTCCCTCTGCTTGTGCTGGCTCTCAAATAAGTAAATCTTAAATAAAACCTTAAAAAAAAAGTTCAGAATATGATCAAACTTCCAGAGTAGATGTCAAAAACACCTTGAAGATGAGAAGACAGCAATATTTTGGAAACGTGAATTTTAAACATCAGGCTTAAACAATTTCAATAACTCCATTTTACTAAATTTTTGTCCAATCATTGAAATTTGAGACAATGTGGAGCCAAATGCATTAACCAATGTTACAGATGCATCAATGAAATGACAAATTTGTAAAAGATCACAATTCTTTCTGAATAAGTTCCCTTTAAGTGAAGACAAGTTTTATAGCTCCTGGCTGGTTTATCATATATGGTCAAGACTATTGCAGCATTGAGATATACTTTAACTCCCAAACCTAACACTGTATTAATTCACCAGCTCTGCTGAAATTTATGGCTAGTTAGCCAGGGCTATTTTTAAGTGGCCCTATTTGTTAAGTACAGATTCCTAGGTATCATTTCAGTTTTCAATGATACCATTTGAATAAAAAGACAAACTCTAAAAATAATGTTAATCACCAGCACATTCCCAACACTGATTGTGTCTTTAATGCAAACCCTAATAGCAAATCAATGAATGCCTTTACATACAAGGCAGTTTAAGTATAGTTACTAAATAAAATTATCTGAGAATTCCTCTGAAAACTGCCTACAGCTCTATAGTATATATCCTTAAGTCAAATATTTAATAGCAGAAATGGTAGTATTTGAAGGTGTCCCTAAAAATCTGAAGAAGGGTATTTAAAAACCTGACTTGAACAAAACAATTCCAAATGGAAGTTATCAAATATAGAGGTATATATTGCCCACAGTTTTTTAAAAAGTTAACAGTAACAAAACACTTAAACTATGAAAAGGCTTTGTGTGCACATATTATTACCAAAGGCTCAAACATGAAACCTTTGCATGCTGTACACACAAAGAAAAGAGATTTACACTACCAGTCCACAAAAGCCTATCCTAGGACTGTGCCAGGGGCACACAAGGATCTTCAAAGTACAGAAAAAACTGGGCACACACATGCAGTACAAAGCAGCCAAAAGGCATTTCCCCACAGTCACTTTCAGGAAATGTCTCAAGATGAAAAGCAAAGACAGTCTTACGTCCCTTAAAATCTTGGGTTGATTTATTATTCTCAAGACCTAGGCTGTTCTCCCCCAACATACTTTGTTGAGGAGAAATAAAGCACCTCCAACTAAAAGCAACTACTCAGGCCCAATTTTCAACAGAATTCGCTTTTCATTAAAAGTTAGTTTCTCAGGGTCTAGACGTATAGGTTGATCGTATTACAGTACTCGGGAAGCGCATTTTCTTTGTTGTTGACCCTGCTAGGGAAACAGGTCTTGACTCAGCCAAAGTGGCGTTCTTGTGGGTGATTAATGACAGGCCTAGATCTCGCCCCAGTGACATCCATCCCCACCCCCCACCCCCTCTGTACTAAAATCAGCCATGTCTGAACTGGAGGAGGGGCTGCCGCCTCGCCTCACACCAACCAGTCCCACAGTTAATAGCTGCAATCCGATCGATTGAGGGAGACAGACATCGAGATTCGGGTGAAATGTTACCCTTCTCTCGCCTAAATTAATGAATAATATCAGCCTCTCTGATCATTTCCGCTGGGGCTCTCCAGACTACGGAAACACTCAATTCCAGTCATTCAGCCCAAAGAAAAGGATCTTCCTCTTCCCCACAATACCCGGCAAGACACAGCCCCCACCCTCCCC
>LNAC01000644.1:233050-353008 GCA_002007465.1 Ailurus styani | reverse complement strand
GGCGGCAGTGGCGGCGGCCGCCGAAGACGGAGAGGCAGCAGCCGAGGTGGGCGCCGACAATGGCGCACATCGCCTCCGCTTCGGGGACGCCGGGCTCAGCAGCGGGTCGAAATCCAGAGTCCTTTTCAGAGTGGCTCCGCACGCCATGGCCGGGGCAGCCGAGGGCCGGGCTCGGGTGGGGTCGGGGAGGGGAGGGTGAGGGAGGGGGAGGGAAGTGGGGGAGAGCGGGGACTCGAGGAGAGCCTAACCGACGGGCTCAAGAGCAGAAAGGCGGGTGGCGGAGCGCCGGTGAGGAGATAAGAGCCGCTGCCGCTGCCTCCGCGGCAGGGGCAGTGGCCCGGCCGGCCCGGGCGAGAGCGGGAGGGGCGGTGGCGGCCGCTCACGACAGCCGCGTCGCGGGGGGGCTCTTCCGCCTCCTCAGGCTCAACTCCCCCGGGAGAGGCTCCGGCCGCCCCCGCCGTCCGTTCGAGCTTTGCGCCGCGCCTGAGGCGCTCCTGCGCTGAGACCGGTTCCCTTCGGAAGTCGGTACCAGCCCTGTGAAGTATGAGGCTGGAACGCGGCTACTAATACGCCCGAGTAAGGTCAGAAGCTTGAGAGCGGCGGTCGATGCGGAGGGATTGCGAGGTGGCGGCGGCGGCAGGAGCTCCAGCGGACACGTCCAGCCGCTTCCCCCTCCGCTGTACGACTATTCCACCCGCCGCCGGCCCCAATATGGCGTCAATAACAACGCCGCCGATTCAAATTCTGCGGCCTCAGGGCGCGTGCGCACAGAGGTGGCCACCCCCTTAGCCGCATTCTGGGAATTGTAGTTTTTCACGGTGGAAGGGAATCGGCGTGAAAAACGATTAGGGAGGAATCATGAAAACTACAACTCCCGTGATTCAAGGCGCGCCATTCCGAGTTCCGGGTTGGAATTTAAATCCCCTACACAGCTTGGTCTAAAATGTACTAAGCAAAAGAGAAAAAAGAAAAGGCTGAGAGTGGGAGAGAGGAAAGCCAACTGATGCAGAAAACAGGCTTAAAAGACCTTTAAAATTCAGGACTTAGTTGTCCTGATACCATTCCCACAGTGATTTAACAAGTGGGAAATAGAAATCTTAGCCAACCTAACAGTCCAGGACAGATTAATTTCGGTAATAAGAGTACTAAAAACAAAACCTGTCATGCTAGAAAATAAGATTATGGAACCTATTTAGGACTGCAAGGGAGAACAACAGTAATAGTTTCAAGATTACATGATCCTTGAATGAACGGCATGCTTTGCCCTTCCCAGGTAGCTTTTTGCATTCGTTTATTAAATTCTGCAAAACCAGCTTTATCCCGTAAATGAATAGATTTGAAAGATGTACAGAGCCAAGTTGTTTCGTTTTGGATAAAAAGCGAGTGATAGCAGAAATTGAATTATCTATTGAATATTGTAGTGTAGTATATATCTTGTGAACTGTAAAAATTAAATCAAAAACCATAATGAAATGTCTGAGAGTAGATAATGAACTTCTTTTATAAGCAAAATTTTTTATAAAAGCTGTACCTAAAATAAGAATCAAATATGGCATTAATAATGTAAAAAATTGTCACCAATCTTTTGCCTATGGAAGCTATCATCAGTCCAATACAAAACTAGTTATCTGTATGAATGCCATATTATCAAATGATCCTGTATATCACATACTGGCTTCCAGTGCTTATTTATTCCTGTCATTTATTCAGTAACGAAAGGATATTTTGTAACACTTTGTCTATTTTTCCTCATATCATTTTTGACAGTAGTTTGATATATTCCTGTTTTATTGACTTGTTCAACACCTTAAAGATTAACAGTCCTGATCACACTGTGTCAGTGAATAACCTGCACTAATTTTAAGATAAATTGTTTGGGAAACATTTTTTGAAAATGATCAGTATTTAATGAAACAACAGCTTATCTCTGACACCTAATAGGTAAACTTTTGCTAAATTCTAAACACCATGAAACATAAAACCTGTGATATGAGATTTCAGAATATATATATTTGATGTAAATGAGTAGGAAAAGATAGATTAAGCTGTGGAAAGCAAATAACAAAGCATTTTTATTTCTGATATTTTCTGAAGTTAAGATTTTACCCTGGGCATCTGGGTGGCTCAGTGGGTTAAAGCCGCTGCCTTCGGCTCAGGTCATGATCCCAGGGTCCTGGGATCGAGGCCCACATCCGGCTCTCTGCTCAGCGGGGAGCCTGGTTCCTCCTCTCTCCTCTCTCTCTCCTCTCTCTCTGCCTGCCTCTCTGCCTACTTGTAATCTCTCTCTCTGTGTCAAATGAATAAATAAAATCTTTAAAAAAAAAAAAAGATTTTACCTTAAGTTATAGAACTTACATTGAAAAGGAACTGTTAGGAATTGTGTCTTTTAAGAATTCCCATGTTCTAATCCCAGGTATCTCCCAATGTGTCCATATTTGGAAAGAGGGTCATTTCAGACATAACTAGTTAAGACGAAGCCATACTGGAGCAGGGCGGGCCCCTAATCTAATATAACTGGCACCCTAATAAAGAGAGGAAATTTGGAAACAGACGGGCAGAACACCATATGAACCTGAAGGTGTGTCCATGAACCAAAGAAAGCCAAAGATTGCCACCAAATCACCAGAAGCTGGGAGAGAAACATGGAACAGATTCTTTCTCCCACTCCACAGAAGAACCAACACTGCAGATTCCTTGGTCTCACAGTTCTGGCCTCCTGAACCGAGACAATACATTTCGGCTGTTCAAACTGGTCTGTGGTACTTCATTATGGCAGCCCTCGGAAACTATAATACAGGGGGGTTGTGGTTATCATTTGTGTTACCCTGTACTGCCTGGAAAAATGAGGAGTTTTATGTAGAGGTAGCAGGGATATCTGGTAAACTTGACACTGTAGTCCTAATAGCTGCCCATGCAATCGCCACTGCACAGCACATCCACAAAGGGCTCTCTGTTATTATAAACAGTGGCAGGGCTGGGGCAGCCTCCTCTACTACCAATGACTAAGGAGCCTGTTCAGAAGCTAAGAGAAACAAGGGGAACTCATCCCTATTCACTTCTGTGTCTTTGCTCAGGCTCTCTTCTCCACACTTTTTGCCTGACTCCTTATTCTTTAAGACTTAACCTAAGCATTAACTCCTATATTAAGTCTTCCCCCAACACTTAAAGGCTGAATTAGTTTTATAGCTTCACAGAGCAACAGACACCTATCTTCATATCTTCATCATTACTCTCAACACATCACAGTAATTCTCTGTTCATGAATCCGCTTCTCCCACCACTGTATTAGTCCCTTGCCAAGAGTATAACTTGCACACTTCAACCGATACCTAGTGAATGCTTCTTAAACATTTTTTAAATCACCTTATTCCCCCAGCAGCCTACATTATCCTTGTCTCTTAAGATAGATGTCCACTAAAATGTAGCAACCCCTTCAGGGTAGAAAAAGAGCTGTTGAAGAAAAAAACTTAAAAAATTTCTTAGGCTAACATTAAAAATAAAAACAATACTTGAAAGTCCTTAAGTCTTAACTTGGCTTAGAAGTAAATATGTATTTTGTTGATCAAGAGGAAAAGAAAACTATATTTAACACATTAATAAGTTGAATCAGGTCACATGTATCTAAATATATAGTACAGCTAATGGCTCCAGTGACCTACACAGACCAAAATTGCGCTTGCTGTGACTAAAAGGCCTATAACAAATTTCAAAGGCTTGAAATAATTAGAATAGTTTTGCGACAGTCTAGAAAGTATTTCCTGCTTTGCACAACCTCAGAAGCCTCTGAAGAAAAACTGTTTTACCAAGATGCTAGTCTCTGCTTGGTATTGGACTTTTCTAGCATCTCCCAAAATATTCCCCAGGATCTGATTCTGATGAGTCATTCTTTGACTAAAGCCAGTAAATGTAGACATAGCTGGATGACATAAAATATCATCATCCTGAGCCTGAAGATCTTTTTTATACCATAAATCATTTTCAAACAATTTTTCTGTTGTCAAATAAAGATAAATGCAAATATGTAAGGTGTGGAGAGGTGTTTGCTGACTTTGCATGCTGAGTTTGAGTAATCATAGGCTCAGCTTTAGGAATAGCAGTTCTAATTCAGGAGTTACTTCAAATCAATATTCATAACAAGCATTGCCTACAGCAAAAAAAAAAACAAACCGTTTAATCATTGTGTAAATGAGTGAAGTAGGGGAGAATAGACATTGTAATTCCTTCCACATAAGGTTTTGGCCGGAACCTCTTCTAAGAACCATATTCGGAATACACATTAGAATACATATTTTCCATTGTAGATATGATATGGCTAATATTACTTTGGTTTCATTATTTTGGATGTGGTCATTATTTTGAGTTGATTGGCTAGTCCTAGAGTAATTAAATCCATATATCTGTGAGCAATTTCAGGAGGTCACCTAGACTAGTCCCCAGCTCCAAGGCATGATTAACTGTAAAATACTCAAGCCAAATCAGTATCTATTTCACACTTCCTAGAGATTTTCAGGATCAACATCCAAAATCTTGCGGTTAAAATGCAACTGCAAATTCTCTTATATGTAGTTTTAACCTCTTCTCCATTAGAGGCTGATTTCTAATTGTATGGTGCTCTATAAAGAACAACGCACTCCAGGAAATAAGCCATGATTCACTTATCCTGAGGGACTTTCAAAGAAACCACAGCATAGTCTGAGCTGTCAAAATAAGTTTTTATGCAGTCCTTATTTTAAAATGTGCATGCTTTTCTCAAGTATGTACCATCAAGTACCTGTATCTTTACTCAGAAACCATTTACTCTTACTTTATAGGAAACACAATCATGTTTGGGGATCTTATTTCCCAGCCCAGACCAATTAGAAGAATCAAGTAGAAGAGGGAAAAGGGAATTGAAGATGCTATACAGTGACTACAACAAGCAATGTAATCATTGTATAGCAAAGAAAGGGACTGTACGAAGTAACTGCAAGATTAGGAAAGCATGACAGCCTTGAGCCCACTGAAATATCAGGACAATCAGTCCAACTGCACCTGAGGCATCACTGTATTACCACAGCACCATGTAATTATGGTAGGGACGCCAGATTTAACATAAAAATATAAGATGCCCAGTTAAATTTGAGTAAGATAAACAAGGAACGACTTGTATGAGTATGTCCCAAATATCATCTGTTTCTATCTGAAATCCATATCTTACTGGGTATTTTGAATTTTATCTGGAAACCCTAAATAAGATGGTGACCCCAAGTCATCAGTAAAGCATAAACTACATTTAATATGCACCTTGGACACTGTGTAACTAATATGATATTGGAAAATGTTCCATTGATAGTATTCCAGATTGAGAAAATCAAAACATGGGCACCTGGGTGGCTCAGTGGGTTAAAGCCTCTGCCTTAGGCTCTGGTCATGATCTCAAGGTCCTGGGATAGAGGCCCGCATCAGGCTCCCTGCTCAGTGGGGAGCCTGCTTCCTCCTCTGTCTCTGCCTGCCTCTCTGCCTACTTGTGATCACGCTCTCTGTCAAGTAAATAAATAAAAAAAAATCCTTAAAAAAGAAAAGAAAATCAAAACTTTCAGTTGTCTGGAAAATTAATTTATGTTAAATACCTTAAACCGTTCATGTTCTATTCATCACAGAGTGACAGCCATAAAATAAACCTTTAATAAACATTGGATGAGGGCACCTAGGTGGCTCCGTTGGTTAAAAGTCCGACTCTTGATTTCAGCTCAGGTCATGATCTCAGGGTCCTAAGAGCCAGACCAGCATTAAGCTCCATGCTGAATGCAGAGTCTGCTTGTCCCTCTCTGTCCCCCTTCTTGCTCTCTCAAATAAATAAAATCTTTTAAAAAACGAAACAAAAAACATTGAATGAACAGTGAAAAGCTTAACACACCGTCTTCCCAATGGTGAGGCACCTCACGCCCCTGAAGTTTGTCCCTAGCAGTTGTCAGTTCTGTCATCCTGCCTGAGTCCAAGTCTGATTCAGAATTGGTGTCGCTATCCATGTCTGACTCCCGTTCCCTCTTGTTCCTGTTGTCCTGGGTTTCCATGATGCTGCCGTGAACCTTCCCTGATGAGGTTTTTCAAGAGACTGAGATAGTACCTACATTTCCCTAACACTGGGGGCTTTCTCTGCAAGCCCATTGTTATAAGGGTCAGTCAGGTGTGTGGTGTGAAGGAAATGAAGAAATGGGCCCAACTCCTCCCTCTGGGAGCAGCTTTTCCAACCCCCTCCATTGATAACAAGCATCAACCTAGGAACAGTTATTGGTTACTTGCAGCCCTCAGGGCCTGTGTTAAGGCTGGGGCTTCATAGGGTGTTCAAGAAACTGCTAGATTACATCTGGACCTTGTGTCCCACAGTATTCTTTGTGGTCTGATTAGTCAGGAAATTGTTCCCATCTTAAAGGACAGTCTGCACTCTTGACAGGGTTTACCTGTAAGCAGTGCGACATAGCGTATCTGTGGATACAAGATGAACAGGACATGTTCCCACCCTCAAAGAAGCTTAACTTTTACCTTATATGATTGTCTGAAGATTCTTTTACAAAAATCCCATTTATCACAATAATTTAAAAAATAAAATATAATTTTCTGGAAAAAAATAAGTTATCTTCATTACCATTGGTCTGAAAACTAAAAGCCGTACATCACAAACAGTATCTAACACATAGTAAACCCTTAGGAAGTGATGGCTACCATTATCATGCTAAGGCAAATTCTAAAGTCTCTTAAAGCCTGAAGTAGTGGAAGAGTTTCCAGAACCTTCTTGCCCAGAGACCAATCACAACTGCTGGGGTCCAGTTTCAGAGCCAACCTCTCTTCTCCCATCTGTACTCCCCAGCTAGGAGGGAACTCAGACAAGATCTAGGTTCCAAATCAGTGTAGTTGGTTTACAGGGTGTGCCTCATTTTAATCCCACTTTATGGGAGAGTTAGAGCCTAAGTAGGCAATTTTAGGGGGGAATAGAAATTATTATTTACAGGGACCACACCATGGCCCAGGTGCTTTCTCAGCTTATCCCAATAAAAACCTAAAGTAGTAGTGTTAATCTCATTTTACTGTTGAACCTGTGGCTCATGCCTGAGGTCACACAGTCTTAAATGGGTCAGGGTTGGGACTATTACCTTAGTTTGTAAGATCCCAAAGGTGTGTTCTTGCACTCTGTACTGTTGACTTGGGTAGCAAAGAAACCTGGAGAGAAAGAGATGGGTTAATCTAAATTTTGCAAAGCATCATAATGGAAATAACTAACAAATGGTCAATAAAAAAAAAGTCTTTTAAGGACAGTGTCAGCATATGTTCCAGAAGACATCAAAGAATGTATCCTATGATGACTTCACTGTGTTTTGTTTCCCCAAGGAACTTGATACTTGAGTACCAAGCTTTAAAAGATGATTGTTGCAGTATCACATTTCTGTTCTAAAGCAATTGTGAGTTCCCAGGGAGTATTAGGGAATCGCATGTGGCCCACATGACTTATTTTCCTTTCCTAAAAAGGTCTTTCATAGTGTCTCCAAAATAGCTAGCTACGGATCGCTAAAAATCATTCCTAAATCATATTAATGACATCTTTCACTTTATTTGCTAACAAGCAGCTAAGTAGAAGTTCATGTTCCTTTTATTGCCCTTGGTTGCTTGCTACTCAAAATGTGGCCCACGGACCAGCAGCACCGGCTTCACCTGGGAGCACGTGGATGCACACCTGGAGCTCCTGAATCAAAATCTGCATTTTAACAGTATCCCTCAGGTGATTCCTGTGTACATTTAATTTGAGAAGCTCTGCTCCCTGTTAGCTTCTCCTTGGCAGATGTGCTAATAATAGCATGTCATGGTCCTCAGGTATGTGCCAGACCCTCTGTGAGGTCACAATGATACTAAGGTAACTAAGACACGACCTCTGAGATAGAGAGAAAGTGGAGTAAAAGAAAGAGGGCTAGGCAATCTAAAAACGCCCGCCTAGATCAATGAGGATTCCTGTATCTGCTCTGTGAAGGATGGCGTTCAGAATGGCTTTCAATGGAGACAACACCCCCGAGTGTTGTGTGTGGAAAGTAGAAAGAAGAAAAAGAGATACACACATCTCCCATGCTGCTGAACAGTTCCTTCTTTCCCTAGTAATTATCCCCCCCACGGAACTCCAACAGAGATGTAAGACAGCTAAGCCTCTTAGGATCCACTCACTTGACAAATGTTTATTGAGTGTTTGCTATACACCCTTTCCTGTGGTGAGAGCTCCAGTAACAGATGAGAACGACATGGTCCCAGCCCTCACGGAGCTCATAGGTGTGTGTGAACAATGACTACCCAAGTCTGTGAGTATGAACAGAAGGCTGCCGCTTGCAGTTTGAGAGGAAAGGATAAATTCTGCCCCAGGTTTCTCTCCTCTGTACGCTTTGTACATTACACTCACTGCCTGGGTGTTCTCAAGAATTTCTCCAGCATCTGAGATGCGAGGTGTATGAACAGGAAACAGCACTCTTCTTCAAAAGTGGAAATGCTCTTGATAAAAAAACAAAAAAACTGAAGCATTATCTGTTACCCCACAATATTTCTCCTAAAATTATGCAACTCGTCATTCCAGCACTGGGCTACTCAAACTGTGGTCTGTGGGTTTGCTCCAAGCCACAACCCGCTAAGTGTAGAAATCAACAATGAGGCTTTCGAAACTTTTCTGGCAGTTTGACATCATCACAACATGCAAGGGCATCACCAGAGGACCAGTCTCGTTGATAAAGTGCTATGGATTGAATGTTTGTGTCCCCCCAAATTCATATTAATGAATTTCGTATAGCTTCAATGTGACGGTATTGGGAGGGGGGGCCTTTGGGAGGTGATTAGTTCATGATGGGGAGCCCTCATGAATGGTATTAGTGCTCTTATAAAAGAGACCGCAGAGAGCACCCTTGCCCCTTGCATCATGAGATGACACAGAGAGAAGGTGCTCTCCGTGAAACACAAGGGAGCCCTCTTGGACTTCCCAGTCTCTGGAAACTATGAGAAATAAATATTCGTTGTTTTTAAGCCACCCAATATATGGTATTTTGTGATAGCAGACTGAATAAACCAAGACACAGGGTATAGCCCAGGTGTTGAACTGAATGGGTGAGTCACATGTGACCCAAGATTCATGCTAGCCGTCCCCAGTAGAACCGTATATGATAGTTTAAGGTTAATTTGTCAACTCTATCCCCAAAATGTGTAAAATCCAGAGTTCATCTTGTTCATTTGTTTATCAAAGATAACTGAACTTGAAAGGATCAATTTTGGAGCTGATGACTGATGATGGATTGAGAATGAATGTTGAATATACAACATCACATGCTTCATTTTTAATAAAAGTGAAAAATGAGTATGCGGAGCTTGTAGAAATTGTCTTAAATTCCTTCTCTCTCTCATGCATCTACCTCTATGAATGCTATTAAAACAACCAGGGAAACTGTTTAGGTATACATGATCCCCTCTTCATAATGTTATCATCTATCCAACCAAAATTACATAAATTAACGAGCAAAAAGCAAGCTCACTTATAACATGGAATGCTTCACTAA
Source organism: Ailurus styani (assembly GCA_002007465.1). Lineage (NCBI taxonomy): Eukaryota > Metazoa > Chordata > Mammalia > Carnivora > Ailuridae > Ailurus > Ailurus styani. The sequence goes on along the minus strand of LNAC01000644.1, from coordinate 343,454 downwards.
TAAAGTGTTTGTTTCAAGGATGCAAATCAGTATTTAACATGTAGAATCGCTATTTTTTAATAACTTCGTTTTGTCACAAACATGGAAAGACAAAAAAGTACTGAAATACAACTATTAATTGCCTGTACTCAGACTTTCAGTGAGCAGTGTACACATTACACATTTTTCCCTGTTTGTCTCTCTGATTGTTTTGAATGAGGTATGTCTACTGAACCTAATAAAAAATGTGGGCTTATATTTTATGTTTAGTTTTAAAAAATTTTTTTAAAGATTTTATTTATTTATTTCACAGAGGGAGAGATATCACAAGTAGGCTGAGAGGCAGGCAGAGAGAGAGGAGGAAGCAGGCTCCCTGCTGAGCAGAGAGCCCGATACGGGCCTCTATTCCAGGACCCTGAGATCATGACCTGAACCGAAGGCAGAGGCTTTAAGGAACCGAGCCACCCAGGTGCCCTAAAATTTTTTTTATATTTACTTTTTTATTCTTTTTTTCTAGCAATACACTTGCTCTGTTTACAAAATATTGGTCCACATGTATTGTGAGAGAAAAACCTGGTCTTTCACCTCAGATAGTTTGAGAAAAACTTCTCAATAGTAGCCTGTGAGTGATTTCTGCTGTCAGACTCAGCGGTGAAAAAGAAAAGAACACTGTTAGCCAATATGTGTATGGTGTTGACTATCCGCCAGGCATGTTCTGTGTGCTTGACCTGTATTAACTCATGTACTCTTACCTTTACGAATTATGTGCTATCGTATCACCTATTACTGATGAGAAAACTGAGCCACACAGAGGTTGAGTCTCTTGCTCAAGGTCACACAGCACTAAAGTGTCAGAACTCCGTTTCAGAGTCCATGCTCTTACCTGGGGAACAGAAGTCAGGCATTGTCATCATATTTCTCCACCAAATAACTATGGGCTTACGTAGGTCATCTAACCTGTGTGGGAAAAGAAAAAGAAGAATTAGGAAAAGATACCAAAAGCTACAATGCAGAGTCCTTGCCATGGGCCAGGCATTGAGCTCAGTGTCTCCTAAGCGTGGGTGTTATAGGAAATGATTTCAGGTAGCAGGGGAGAGGACTTAGAGTTGCATGGGCCAGACAGAAGTCAAATTGTGTCACAGAATGAGAAAGCTGTTTCTTCTTGAAATCTCTGTGCCTAATCACATTGCTAGAGTCTCTTTGGTGCAGGTCTGGAATGATGCGGACTTACTTCCTTTTGTTTCAAAAGGAGAACAAGCCTTGGGTTTAACACTGTCTCTGGCAACAAGGTCTTTTTTATTTTCATTGCACCTTCGATTTAGGGTGTTTGTTTTACATTTATAATAAGGATATACAATTTTTTAAAAAAATATACGTTTGAAAGTAGACTATAGCACAAAGTTTAAAGATAATAATATAGATCTTACATGGAACTGACAAAAACTGGGACCAATGAAGTTTGGAAAATACTTCATTATCTTTCAACAACCTAGGGAAGGTAAGCACTTTTGTTCTCTAAAGGTAGGAGATCTCTCTCTCTGTGTCAAATGAATAAATTAAAAAAAAAAAAAAAAGGGCGCCTGGGTGGCTCAGTGGGTTAAAGGTAGGAGAATACTCTGGTTTTTCTTCAGATGGTATAAATCTTTTGCCCTTTTACTATAGGTAGGAGACTTAAGGTTTAGAAAAGTTCAGTAACCTTCCTGAGGCCACTCTGTAGGGAGCTGAGGAGAAGGGATCCAATGCTAGAAGTGCCTGCCTCCAAAATTCACCCCCTTGCCCGTTATACACCCTGTTTCCCCCAGGGACACGCATGCGTATCTCCCCTCAGGACTAGCCCTCCAGCACTCTGTGATTGTACTTCCCGATCTCGGCTGGCGGTTCTCCAAGGGCGGTCCTCCCCTAGGTGTTTTCATCATAATACTAAGCTGTTTCTTTTACTCTTATTTGCTCACGAGCGTACAGGAAGATTTTCCAGAGCCCACATGATGTGAAAGCTGAATGCAGACCCGGATATGAGGAGGACCCAGCTGCCTTCTATTAAGCCAGACGTTAAAAAGATTTACCAAGATGTAAACAATGCCATTCTTCTCCTTGAATCTTTTTTGTTTGTTTTTGCTTGTCTTGGAAATTACAGTTATTTTAAATAAAAATACGTAATTTGTGTTGGGCGCCTGGGTGGCTCAGTGGGTTAAAGCCTCTGCTTTCGGCTCAGGTCATGATCTCAGGGTCCTGGGATCGAGGCCCGCATCGGGCTCCCTGCTCAGCGGGGAGCCTGCTTCCCCCCCTTCTCTCTCTGCCTGCCTCCTTGTGATCTCTCTCCCTCTGTGAAATAAAAAAAAAAAAAAATCTTAAAAAAAAATACGTAATTTGTGTTAACATGTAATGGGCTTATTGTCGTTATTTTTAAATGAACAAATATTTTACATATTTATCCATCTTAATTTCTAATACATCAAACATCGATACATATAACTCACACAAACAATGTTTGGGGTCTGTCAGGAGTATAAAGCGATCTTAAGACAGAAAATATGTGGTGGGAAAATATATTTTAATATTAATGGAAACTTTTCTCCCAATATTCTGTCTTTCCTTTCCTTATACCCCTTTCTTCCCACCCCACAGCTTCCACCCTCTATTTACACAGTAATCGCTGCGATTCATTGCCTTAGGGGAGGGACATTAGCAAGTGGCAAGCAGAAATAGTGTCTAGCTTTTGTATTTCCAAAAAGCCTAAGCCCATTAAGGAAGTTATGCTAGGTGCTTTAAAGCAGTAATATCAAAATACAGCGAGTGCCACCAAGAAAAAACACTATCAGTATTGAGAAAAGACAGCTTTCCCAGGACTAGAAAAATATTTCTCACCTCTTGTGGTAAAGAACAAAGACAGAAGAGAGATTAGAAGAACAGAAAAGTGGGGCATCTGATTGGCTCAGTCGGTAGAGCACTAGGCTCTTGGCTCTTGATCTCAGGGGTGAGGGGGGGTTTGCTGCAAGTTTGAGCCCTACGTTGAGCATAGAGACTACTTTAAAAAAATCTGAAAAATAAAAAAAAAAAAGGAGAAGAGAAAAGAGAGGACTGGGCCAAACGGGCAGAAAGTCTAGACACTACTCAGCCACAGTGAAGCATCTTCCCTTGTGGGAGCTGGAACTGCCACTGCCTAACTCTGGTGTTTCTGGGAGCCAGCTTCCCTTCTCCAGCCCCATGACTATTTGTAGCAGTAAGCATCTGATTCATCCAACCTGGACAACTGCACTCTCAAAACATCCCTGGTCCATCAGAAACCTAAGAGAGGGGGCCTGGGACCTTGGACCGCTGGAGGGATGGTGGGTGTCAAGAGATAATAGCTCTAGACCCTGAAATTGGAAGGTCTGACTGGAATCAGCTGCAGATCCACTCTGAGCTGGAAGAGCAGATCAATACAGTTTTTTTCTCGAATCCAGCATAACTGATAGGTAATAAGAAAACAAGGGACAGTGTTTCATTCTAGCAGAATTCGTGAACTGATCACACTGTCATTGAGTTCAGCCCACACTTAAGTGTTCTTGGTCTGGTTATTTTCATTAGAATGCTTTAGGAGTCCATGCACTATCCAGGGCCCACTGTCCTTTCTCCCCTAGAGTCTCTTCACTCATCAACCTTCTCTACCTTACCCCTGAGGACATCTGAAATTTCTGAGCCCTGTAATAAAAAGCACTTGACCTATAGAAGGACCCCTCAGAACAAAACCCCAAAACTAGACAGGGTTTAGTTATGAGTCTTCATTATGAGTCTGTGCATTTTTCTGAGGAAGGAGTCCCAGGTTTCACCACATGCAAACTATGCAAAGGAGTGTCTGACGTCTGGGTTGGAATCCTGGCAGATGTTCACGGGCTGTGTGACCTTGAACATGTCACTTAACCTGTCTGTGTCTCCATTCCCTCATCTGTGAAATGTGGGTATTAGTATTTAACTGTAAGTGTTGATGTAAGGAGTCAATGAATGGCAAAGTTGTTGTAAGTGTTGACTGCTGTTGTTACAGAGGAGGTAGACTGTGGGGGTTTGGGGGAGATGGCAAGCCTGTGTCAGAGGGGCTAGCCTGGGGAAGAGAGGTGAGTGTGGGCACATTTGGTGACCCCAGCCCACCTTCAGGACGTAGCCTGCATCTGAAGGTAGCAGTCTGATAGGGCCTGTAGCCGTGAACTTGGAGGCCACAGTATGCCCTAGAGATGGTGGGTGTCAAGGTGGCTGCCTTAGTTCTGGTCTCTCGACAGGAACCAGGGAGCAGAAGGTATAGCAGGGTCAGATAGCAGAAACTGGAATCCAGCTTCATCACTTCCTAGCTGAGTTGTTGTTTTTGAGCAACTTACTAAAACTCCCTAAGCCATAGTTTCCTCTTTTATAAAACTGAGTAAAAATATACGTACTTATCTGTTAAGTAATATAACATATGCAGATATAATATGACATGCAGCTAATAAGTGCTCAGTAAGAAGAGGCATTGCTATAGTAAGGTGTGCAGTACTCAGACAGGGTCCATAGGGAGCTGAGGGGCAGCAGGGGTCCTGGCGTCTAATTGGACAGGGAATCCTGGAATAGCAAATCGAAAGATCACCACAGTGAAACTACATCTGGTCCATTGCATAATTTCCACTTCAGCTTCCCTTCAAACTTGGAAATCAGATTTCTTAAGGCTCCTTTGGGCTTCTTAGGAAACATGAAAGGGGAAAATTAAGATCAGAGTATTTTCTCAAAATCATTTCTTCCCCCACAGTGGAGAATTTGTGATACTACTTATCTTTTTTTTTTTTAAACATTTTATTTATTTATTGGAGAGAGAGTGAGAGAGAGCATGAGAGGGGAGAAAGTCAGAGGGAGAAGCAGACTCCCCATGGAGCTGGGAGCCCGATGCGGGACTCGATCCCGGGAGTACGGGATCATGAACCCAGCCGAAGGCAGTCGCTCAACCAACTGAGCCACCCAGGCGCCCTGCTACTGCTTATCTTAACAGAAATCCATTCAAACTAGTTTAAGGAGACAGAGTTTCCCTACAGGCCTGGAAGATAGGAAGTACTCAAGGCCAAAGACTCTCATCTCTGCTTCCAAAGTATGCCTGCTTCTTTCTTCTTTCTCTGCAGATCTACTTTCTCTTCTTCTTCTTCTTCTTTTTTTTTTTTTTTTTTTTTTTTTTTTTTTTTTTTTTTTTGCCTGTGAGACTATGCCCTTATTTAAGGTTTTTTTGTTTGTCAGGTTTTTTTGTTTTTTTCTTTTTAGTGTTAAGTGTCTTTTACTATCTTTTAGAAAATTCTGAAACAATCTCAGGATTACAGAAAAGTTTCAGCTATGGTACAAAAACTGGTTCTTTAGCATTTTGAGAGTAATTTGCCAACATGACAGCACTACTTTCTCTTCTTTATGATGCACGTAACCCCAAATTGCCAGCCTAGCCCAGTTTGGCATCATTTTCTGGTTTAAATACAGCAGACCAGGGGCACCTGGGTGGCTCAGTTGGTTGGGCATCTGCCTTCAGCTCAGGTCTTGGTCTCAGGGTCCTGCTGAGCAGGGAGCCTGCTTCTCCCTCTCCCTCTGCCTGCCACTCCCCCTGCTTGTGCTCTCTCTCTGTCAAATGAATAAATAAAATCTTAAAAAAAAAAAAAACCAGGTTAGAGGTACCCTGTTCTCAAATCCAAATTCCTAGGAGAGGAAATTTATTGGACATCTCCTGACACATACCTGGACATGCAACTCTCAACCAAAAGTACATATACATGGGGTGGGAGAGGAAGGAAATAGGAGTGGAATAGGCACACAGGTTCAACAATTCATAGAAGAAGAAGAAAACCAAATGGCTAAGGAACACCACCTGAAAAGACACTTAGCTTCACTAATATTCAGAGAAATGCAGATTAGCACAAGAATGTGAGGTGATCATTTTTATCTTCTTGGACCACCAGATGGGCAACAATGAAAAATAAAGGTAACTGCAGGAAACTTGTTAAGAGTATAAGGTGATAGGATTTTTCTGGTGTGCTACTGTGCATTATATGGTAATATTTTAAATGTACTTAAACTTTAACCCTGCAATTTCAGTTGTAGGAATTTATCCTAAGGAAATAATTAGCATAAGCACAAGCATATATATATAGACATATATATGTGTATATATATGGTAGTGGGAATCAAGAGATAAAAGCTCTAGACCCTGAAACTGGAAGGTCTGACTGGAATCAGCTGCAGTATATCTGTCTATCTATCTATCTATCTATCTATGCATATATATCTATATATACACACATATATATGCCTGTGCTTATGCTAATTATTTCTAATTATTCTAATCATTTCCTTAGGAAAAATTCCTATAATTAATATATATATGCATATATATGTACATACATATATAGGGAAGTTTATTACAGTAATTTTAACGTTTAAGAAAAACTTAGAACATTATAAATGTCCTTCAGTGGAGGATAGAAATTATGGTACAAAGGAATACTGAGAGACCATTATAAAGAATGAGGTGGATTCATAGGTAAGAAGTACACAGCAAGCTATTTAGAGTAACAAGAAAAAAAACCACAAACCACAGAAAAGAGTAAATAATATGATCTCATTTTTGTTAAAATATACAGTATATATATGTATATATATACTTTACATACTATATTTGGAGTATATATACAGACACGTCTATATGTATCTGCGTATGTGTGTATATCATACACACACATACATATTCATCTCTAAGGATAGATATAAAACTAATAATTGTGGCCATCTCTGGGAATAAATAGAAGTATGGAAAGTTCTCACTTCCTGCTTTGTCCATCTCTATATTGTTGAACTTTTTAAAAAACATGCATGGATTACTTTTATAATCACATAAAAAAGTAAGATATTCCATTTTGGGGAGGAAAAGAGAGTACAGAGTTTACACATAAAAGAGAAACATTTGATATCTTAAAATTAAAGAAAGGCAACAAAATTACATCTTCCCGGTGGTAAACAGGCATAGTAGGTAGGCAACACAAGCTGCCCCTGCCCACAGCTTGGGATTATTGGTGAGAGCTTTCTAGCAACAGAAAGGAGAAAAGTCTGCTTCTGTCAGTACCCCAGAGCACATCAGGGAGAGAACATATTTATACATTTACATACAAAGAGAGGAGGCAATTAAATGATGAGAGCTGAGGTGTGTGGTTAAGTGAAGGTTTGGCTACAGAAAAAACTAGAGGTCAGATTGGGAAAAATGGAGGTGGCTTGGGTCAATTCCAGAGACACTTTTACCTATTGCCAGTCATGGGTTTGTGTGGGTGGTTGGGGCTTTTTTAATAGATTGGGAAATTGAAATTCTCATTGGGATTATTATTTTTTTATAATAATAAATATATATAATAACTTTATAAGGAAGCCTCAATTATAAAAAGGCTTTATAAGAAAGCTTTATAAGAGACTTTGTAAGAAAGCTTCAATTTCACATATTGTGAGATAGCTGTATTAATTTGGCATAGAGAGCAGTTGCCATTAACATAGTGTAGTCTTCATTTGCAGTAGGCAGTTCACCAATAGTGCATTTTAGAACAGTGATCATTGACAACATTAGAGTTGAGTGAATTTTGCCATATTATTTTTCAAGCCTCTAACATCTTGACAGGCAAGCTCTTTTATTTTTTTATGTTATTTTATTGTTATTTTTCTTTAAAGATTTTATTTATTTATTTGAGAGCGAGATATAGCAAGAGTGAGCACGAGTGGGGGGGCGGGGAGAGAGAGAAGCAGGATCCTCGTGGAGCAGGGAGCCGGACAGAGGGCTGGATCCCAGGACCCCAGGACCATGACCTGAGTGGAAGGCAGGCGCTTAACCGACTGAGCCACCCAGGCACCCCAGGGAAACTCTTTTAGTACAAAATCTGTCTCTCCTCTTCTTTTAGAATTCTAAGTCTAAACAATAAACATTTGCTGAATTGCCTGCCTAGGGACTTCAACATTGCTAGCACATATAATGGCCTTCCAAAAATGTTTACAGTAATGGTAATGTTGGGGATAATACACCACTGGACTTATTGCAAAGACAGCTCTTTGAAGGACTGTTCGTATAAAACCTACCAAATCGCTGATATTAGAGTCGGTCATTCCTTACATTATGAGATTCTGAAGATGAAAATAATAATCATAGATAGCAAGAGCTGAAAGGTCATCTTGTTCAGCTCCCTCAGGTTACATATAAGGAAATGAGTCTCTAAGAGATTAGAAACACTGTCTACTTTCATGACTAAGAAGTTGCAGAGATTTTTTTTTTTACTCCAGATTTGATGCTCTTTTTATTACAACTCAGCATACCTCTCTCAGATCCAAGTCTGTCTCAGAGATGCCAAACATTCCCTTCTCCCTACCCACATTCCACCTTGGAGACTCTACCCCCCTCCTCACCCTGGGAGGGACAGCACCACATACCACATGACTGTGCTCCACCAGTCTCCGTGACCCACCCAAGGATAGACATCTGACCCTAGCTGGGCTGATTGGATACTCTCCCAAGAATTTGGAATAGGGACAAAGAAGCTGAGTCATTTAGTTGTGCTGAGCCAAGCTGCAAGGTCATGCCCCCCCCCCTCGCCTGCCACAGCAGGCCAAAGCCTCATGCTAACATGCAAGGGGAACCTGAGAATCCATGAATCAGCAGAAAAAGCAGGTCTGCAAACAGAGGAGCAGAAGGATGGAGCAGGTACCCAGAGACAAATTAAGAGACGGGACCTCAAAAGGTAGGAGATGGGAGAGAGGAAAAAATCCGCATAATCCCCTTCTTGGTCCCATAATGTCTGGCTTTATCTCCTGTACTGGCTTATTGTGAACCAATAATAAACTCTGCCTTTCAAACAACCTTCTTTTATTTGAGCTAAGTGGAATTCTGTTACTTGCATCTAAATTCTTCCTGTCTAAGACATGCCACAGTTTATAGTGAATATATTTTTGGGCAGAAAGACTGCTCTGTTTTTTATGAAGATGACTGGAATTGAAGTCTTATCTCAAAACCCACAGCAAGTTGAGTGGTTTTCTGCATTTCCCTCAGTAACTATCCATACCCTGGAGACCCAACTTTCTAGGTGAGAAGTTTCCAGAACTTCAGATGGGAGCTAGTCCCACTTTGGATCTTCTCCCAAAATATGCTAGAGATCTTCTATCCAAAAATAGAGATCTTACAGAAGTGTGTATATCAAGACTTCTAGAGTCTTTACATTTGAAGTTTCCAAGGTTGGGCCTGTTTTTGTACAAAGCTTCTGTTTTTTCAGATTTCTTTAGATGGAATCTCCATAGGCCTAACATTGACCCAGCTGTGAGGTCATATCCCTAAGAAGTAGTTCAGGTACTATTCCTGTGCTAATCTCTTTGGAATAATGGAAAGAGCCTTTTGAGAAATTCTACTACCTTTCTAAAGTTCTTAGGACTAACATTAAGTATAAAATGATGAAAAATGGTTGAGTAAATCAGGGGTCATTGGCTGATGGAACACTATACAGATATTTTAAAGGGATAACTACCAATATTAAACAACATGAAGAGATATTTATGACTCAGTGAATAAAAAAAGCAGAATGCAAAGTTGTAAGTATCGACCATGTGAAAACAGGTTCCCATAAGGACATTTTTCTTGATAGTTCTCAACAAGGTATTTGAGGTAGCCACAGTGAATCCATAGATCTTGATGTGTAGGATAAAACCCATTGGACATTTCTGTTTTCAATGGTTTTGGCTATAGAAAAGTCGCTGACGTGGTTCAGGTCCTGAACTTTCTCTTATATAAGCCTGGTTCTGTGCCCTGTGCTGATCTACTTTTGTGCCTGTTCATGGTGCTCCCAACTGACGTGACCCACTCATTATGGAGAATGCTCAGTCTCTGTCTACAATTACTTAGTCTTGTGTGGAAACTTTTTGCACCACACAGATTTCAACATCTTTATTTAGATGCTTTCATTAGTTTTTTCCTCTCTACCATTTCTCAAATCTGGAACAAGGTGGAGACGTGACTTCCTTCCCATGTGCTAATACCTTCTGCACAGTTTCTGGAAATACCCTCTAAAACTAAGATGAGAGGGAAGGACATTTTATCTCTTCTGCATTAGGTAGGAAAAAATAAGTTTATAGAGGAAATACTGCTTGAAAGTCTTCCTTTTGTTACAGAAAAGTTCTTCTATGGCTGTTTCCCTAACGAATCATGTCAAAAGTCCTCGACAAGAGAAACAGGGGCTTCTTGCTGCTTTCCAAGGGTTTGGTTACCTGTCTCATTCCTACTCCAGTAGACATTTGTTATGTTTGTGGCCATGTACTGTCTCTCAAAAACCTTCCCCAGATCAAGGAAACTTATACATTATGAATCCCACCTTCTCAAGGTAAAATTAGAACACACTACATCAGCCTTCTCTGCAACCAGGGTATAAGCATGTGACCTGGTTTCTGCAGTCAGCTGTAGCCCTTGCAAGACTGCAATGCAGAAAAGAACCACAAGAAAGAAGGGGTTACACAGAATCGGTTTTTGGGAGAGGGCTGTGGAAGCGTCAGAGACAGAAATGGCAGCAGTGCCATGGTTGGCACTACCCACGGCCGGGGGAGGGGGTCAAAGCTGCCCCAGGGCCTTTGGGGCCACCCCTGGGGCACCGCCCAGCAATGTAATTAAATATAACTTCTTGCAAAGTAGCCTCAGAACATTACTCTCTGACCCTTCCAGAAGTCTATGTGCTCTTTAATATCCTTTGATATATTCTTTTTAGTTTTGAATTAGCGAGAGTGAATTCTGTCATGTGCAACTAAAAATCTCAACTGATTTACCAATTTTCTTGATTTTATATTAGGCCAAAGGACTTAGAAGTCATTATTTTTCTTATTCATCATGCTTCACCAGCCACTAGAGAGGAATCGGGTCACATGAATGGCAAATCTTAAATTTTACTGGCTCTTGATTCTTCTTGCTTCATGTAGTTTTCCTGGCCTCGACTTAAGTCTCTTCCAGAGTCCCTAGGGTTGTCGCCTATGTGCTCACAAACAGTTCTCTCATGTTCTTCTCTACTGCCTCCCGGGTTTTTGGCTATGGGCTAAAAAGCCATTTGCTGGTGTTGGCTCAGTACCTATGTCAGTGCCCAGCATGGCAAGACTAACACCACGTCAGATGTGTGCTGTCACTGATGTTTTCATTCTGTATCATCCGTGGGCCAAAAGTGCCACAGCCCCTGTGTCCATTCCTTTTACGGGTGTCCCTTATAGAAATACTTCCTGTAGTGGCTACATGCAGCCCTTCTCTCTGAGGCTCAGATGTGAGCACCTGGGACTGAGCTGAGGGACCAAATTGGGTGCTGTTTATCTTTGTCATTTCCTTATTTTTTCCCTCCAACACACAAGCTCTCCTCCCTACTCACCCATGCAAATCACCTCATGCAAATAGACATCTGCAAATAAACATCACTGGTTGGAACGTTACAATTCATCAATCAAGCCTTATTCTATCTGTCGTCCTCGAAGTGGGAACAGTTTAGGACCAAACTGGCAGACTTTTGAGGCATTATTTTTATTTTTCAGCATTGCACTATTGTTGTTATAATGCTATTTTTCAACAAGTAGAGAAATATGACCTGAAACAGTCCATTTATCCTGTGAAATTTATGCTGACAGAGCCTGCCTTTGCCAGGATACTTTCTTACAGATGTCTTCTTCCCCTACACCCTCGGGTATTTGTCTATTAACAGAATGCAGGCGAGTTCTTTGGCAAGTAGATTCAGAATGTCAGCACAAGCAATGACTCTCAGGAAAATGGAACAATTAGGGGATTTCTCAGCAGTACCCCTGCCAGTTTTCCCTGGGCACTTGTATCAGTGTTTATTTTAATGACTTCAATCAGGAGACTTTACTCACTCTAACTCAGAGGCTCAAGATTTTAGAGATCAGCAGAGGATTCAATGTATTATAGACTTGGTTTGCAGAAATTATTGGGTGGGGTTTTTCTGTGACCAAATGGAGCAGTAAAAGTCCCTTCTTACCACTACTTTCCACCCCAGCCTTGCTGTTTGGCTCTTGTCCACCCAAAGCTATTTGAACAATTCCAGCTTATGGTTCATAAAAGATCATAAAGCAATATTATGCCCATAGATCAAGTCCTGCAAATAGCATTCAAAAATCTCTCCCCTAGAAAATGTTATTAAAAAAATGTCTCGGAATTCTATAGGTACAAGATTCCATTGCTTTTTTGATCTATGTTATGACTCCTTAGGGAAACACAGTTCGCTCCTATAAAGTGAACTCCAATAACCTTTTCCAACTTTATCAGAAGGCAAAGAAAAGAAACACTGGTGAATATGAGGAGAGACAGCCAGCCACACTTGAGGGAGAGAGTTCACAAGCTGCCAAAGTGGCCCAAAGGGATTTAAAGGGAAGAGACATTCCAAAGAAGGCGTAAGCCCTCTAGCTGTCTTCAAGCTAATGATGAACCCTGGAGAGATTTGACTATGGAAAAAAGTATCTCAGGATCTCAGTTTACTCCTTCTATGTCTGGTTGGATCTTAGAGGGCAAAGGAGACATATTTTGAAGAATGGGGTAGGAAGGAAGGCAAACTACAAGAGAAGGGACAGCAGAAGATGTACGGGAAAAATGTGACCCAAGATGTGTTTGGGGATAGTTTGACTTTTAGGGAGAAGGTTTTTTTTTTTTTAATCAGTGCCTGATTCCGCCACTGTAGTGCAGAATCTACCGTCTCTTACATTTTCTGACAATCAATTCTTCAAAACATCTACAGGGATATTTACAAATAGTATTTTAAAGTATCTAAGCATGTCTTTATGTATATGAAATGGATTCTCAGATCATATTAGCAGCGGTTATATTGAAAATGTAGAGTAAAAAGAGAGAGAGAAAAAGGGAAAAACATAGTCAATATGCGTAATTATTTTTGTAGGATATATAAAGTGTCATGATCCATGTATGGTCAACCTGAAACCTTAAAATGTATTAATTCTAAAGGTCAAGTAGGGCGCCTGGGTGGCTCAGTGGGTTAAAGCCGCTGCCTTCAGCTCAGGTCATGATCCCCGGGTCCTGGGATCGAGGCCCACATCGGGCTCTCTGCTCAGCGGGGAGCCTGCTTCCTCCTCTCTCCTCTCTCTCTGCCTGACTCTCTGCCTACTTGTAATCTCTCTCTCTCTGTGTCAAATGAATAAATAAAATCTTTAAAAAAAAAATAAATAAAGGTCAAGTAGTTCTGAGGTATGATTTTGGTCTATGTCCGTGAAATAAAATCTGAAATTGGGGCACATGAAGAAATTTTCCCAGATGTGCTCTCTTTGTCATTTTTCTCATTTTTACCAGAAAAGTATAAGAAGAAGGTATGAAATGCATGGCAAGATTAAAACTTCCTTCCATCTTCTTGATGACAAAAAGGTGAGTATTTGCTCAAATACCAGCCCAGAAAATTTATCCTATGCATTGTTGAAGAAGATGCCTCAGCCAGGCATCTATCTAGTTGGTAAGAGGATCTCCAAGGCGCATGATGCAAAGGGGAAGATTGAACGTGCAGCCTTCCCTTTTTCCTCTCTTTGGGTTCTGGCAGCCTTTCTGCACACAGGTCATCCTTGACTGTGATTCTAAGTGCAAATTTCCAGTGCCATTTCCCCTCGTCCCATTACCATTCAGATTAGAACCCTAAGCCTCTGTGGAGATGTAAAAGCAGGCACATCTGGCTCAGTCTCACTTTATGACACAAAGGAAATGTGACCTTAAGTTCCCTGGGAATGGTTTGTGCAGTTGGCTAGGCCCCAAGATCAAGGTCATCTGTGTGATTCCTGGAAAGAGATGCAGAGTGGGCATCCCTAGTCCAGGCCAGGTGCCTCAAATCATAAAATTTTGGAAGAGGAAATATATTCTGTGGTTCCTGAGAAGGACCAGGCAAGGGAGGAAGGTCACAGGGATGGTGAACACTTCCACTTGGGAGATGCGAAAGTATTGTGTGTCCTGAGCTAGGTCACCTAGCTCAGCTGGGTCACTTGCCCAGGAAAAGCTCAACAGCATGAGTATCAGACATCAGGCCAACCCTAGGGCATGACAGCCTAGGCTCTTCACCAGAAGAACAAGTCCCAGTCATTCTCCCTTGCAGGGGGCAGAGAAATCCTTTCTACTGTGAATTTCTTTCTACTTTACTTTGTGATAATTACACAATTGGAAAGGAACTCAAATGAAGGAGACTCTGTGGCTTCCTTGGTGAAGTAAGCCAGTTTGGGCCAGAAAGAGGTGAGTAGCTAATGTCAGAGTAGGAACAATACTTCCTGTATCTCCTTCTGAATCATTGTATAATAAATAGGCTTCTGATGTGCAGAAAGCCCTGAAGAAATGTAGCAGAGAAGGAAGTAAAGAGCCAACTGCCTTGGCTCAGTGCCTGAGGAACACCCTGCTTTGAGGATAAAATTGCACCTTTCATGCCAACAGTTCAGGCAAGGGAACCTACACAAAAATGCTTGGAATTCAATTGAAGAACAAGTCAAAAGAGGTCTTGTAGGTTGTTGTTTGTTTGTTTGTTTTTGTTTTGTTTTAATGGCCTCTAAGATTGCCCTTTTCCTTGATTTGTTTGCTTGCTTGCTTTAGCTCAGGTGATGAGATGAGGGAGTAAGTAATCCACCTTCTTGTTGTGAATAGCATCTGTTTAGATGACACAGAAGGACGTCATCCAGGTAAAAGAGGGTGTGGAAACTTACTACCTCATACCTCCTTCCTGGGTAAATGAAAAGCCAAGGGCTACTATAAAAAGTAATTTGTGTCTAGATCGTGGGGGAAGGAAGGATTTTCACACTGAGAATGTCACACTCCAGATTTTAACCTAGTGTTGTTTCCTGCTCTTACTCATAAAGTGATCCACATGAATTTTAGTAGCTTTAGCTTCCTCAGAATGGAGGAACCAGAAAGCCACTGGCTACCCAATGGAATTACACAACATGGCTTATTTTGGAGGAAAGGGAAGTCAGGATGAGGATCATTTATTTCATCAACCTCATGATCACAAAAGTTACCCAGACTAAAAATGGTCTTTAGTCACTCTGCCATTTATACTTTTTCTCTAGCTTCCAGATTCTCATGCTTAAATTCTTTTTGTGAAAGCCACTTTTAACTTAAAAATTCTTCCTTCTGTCTTTACTTTTCTGTCACTTTTCTCCTTGTGTAATCTTCTCCATTATCCAATAATAGAAATGGATAACATAAGGAGTTGAGGAGGTTTCTTAACTCAACCCAAAACCAGGGAGTAAGAAGAGAAATGGAAAACCTTCAGACCCAGTTTCTTGGCTGTAATTAAGAAACCAATATATAGCCAAATCTAAACAGATTAAATGAAGAAAGCTGTAGACTGGTCATGAGCATTACAACCAGGTTAAGGTAATGATGAATACTAGCTAGTGTGGTGGTTTGACAAAAGAGACCCAAAGATCAAGAATTTTGGGATCTGGGGGTGCCTGCATGGCTCAGCTCATGAAGAGCCTGACTCTTGACTTCAGCTCAGGTCATGATCTCAGGATTGTGAGATCGAGCCCTGCACCAGGCTCTGCACTGGACATAGAGCATCCTTAAGATTCTCCCTCTCCCTTTCCCTCTGCCCCTTCTCCTGCCATATTTGCATGCATGCTCTCTCTCTCTTTCAAAAAAGAAAGATGAAAAAAAGAAAGAAAGAAAAAGAATTTTAGGATCTAATAATAAACAGTAGGAAGATCCTTGATCTGGTTAAATAGCTAATACTTAGGAACTTACTGTGTGCTAGGCACTGTTCTAATCACTTTACACATATTAACTCATTCAATTTTCATAACAAAGCTACCAAGTGTTCACCATTATCATGCCTATTTTGCAGGTAAAAGAAACTGAGACACAAAACGTTGCCTGTGGTAGACATAAGAGGCACTGTCTTTCAAAGGATTTTTTGCCCAGCAGCCTCCACCTGTCTGTGCCCTCAGAATCTGCCTCAGCTATTTGTCCCAAGGTCATTGCCTTCTCAGTGCAGCCTGCACTGGGGGACAGAAAGACAAGGTATAAAGGCCCAGCAATCTTGGCCCAACATGGGACAATTCTGATGGCTAATAGTCACAATAGAACTCCCTGAGGGTTGGCAGAAGCTTTGATGAGCCTGTATCACATTCCAACTTCTACCTTAGCTAGGTTGACCAACCATCTCATTTTTTTCCCCAGGACTGTCCTGGTTTTTGTACCAGAAGTTCTGTGCCCCAAGAAACCATCCCAGGCAAACCAGAATAGTTGGTTGCTCTAGCCCAATCCTGCTCCTTCCCCTTCCTTCTGTGTTGATCTCTAATAATCATTTGTACCTCAAACTCCATCTCAGTTTCTGTTCTCTGAGAACCCCATGTGTGACAGGGTCCTGAGTACATCACAGAGGATGGGCATTCCAGCATCAGACTGTGTGTTCTTAATCTCCAAACTTCACTCTTTCTTTATGAAAGTGTTCCGGTCCTTAGAAAATTGTACTCAGCAGATGCCCAGACAGCAGATGTCTAGATGTCCCTAGAGTCCAGATGAAATATTTCTCAATAAGAATGAAGGTAGTTCATGATTTTAGATATGCCAGGCAATTACCTAAGCACTTAAAGCTGAGGCTTAGAGTTTACTGCCCTAGGATTTTACCTGGGCACTCTGCTGCTAAATTAGAAGTTTAGATGAACCTGAATAGGTTGGCATTATAAAAAGTAAAAAAAAATTTTTTTGAGTAGAGTTGTAGGGTGGATTTAAGGTAGGTTAGTGAAGATGCTATATTGAAAAAAAAAAAAAGAAAAAAAAAAGAAAAAAAAAAAAGCCCAGCAAAGTAGCAGGAGGCTACAGTCCAAGTTGTCAAAAAGCTAAAGAACAGAGATGTTAAATATTGTAAGTTGTTTATATTGCAGTGAAGTAAAACTTTATCACTCTCTCCATCTTGTCAAGCCTTCCGGAGCCTTCAGTAAAGTCTGGCACAGAAGGGCCTCTTATTTCATATGTGTATAAACCACAAAGGGGCTTCCCAAGCAGAGAACAGGAATTAACAGAGGCAAGACATGAGATCCAGAGGGGACATGAGACAGCCCTCTCCAAATTACACTAACCTACACCTGCCACCAGGCCTAGAGGAGTTTACAGAAATATTTCTGAGGCTATTGAACTTTCCACAGGCCTGGAAAGATATTTGAGTCTAATTTGTTTATATTTTTAGGGATAGGGAGAGTCCTGATGATAGCTGAAATACATAGGCATGACAAGAAATTTATTAAGATCAATCAAAGTGATAAAGTTAGCTATTTAGGAGAGGGAAGTAGAAAAATGAGTAATTTATATCTTTTTAGTGCTTTTCCAAGATTTCTATAACAAGTACGTATTACCTCTATAATGTGAAAAAAAAGAGCAATAAACGATCAGTGTTTATTTCTCCTGTGTTCCTGATTATATAGGGTCTTCTGTCTCTTGGGTATGTCTAGTCACTAAAAAGAAACAGATGGAAAAAACCACACATATAAGTCATGCCACTGATTCATACATAGATATCTCACACAGTTACAGAAAAATGCCCACATGTTGAGTGAGGACTCATTGAGTTAGTGTCAGAGCACCCAAAATGTTTCAGGTCAGTACCAAAGGTACTACCAAAGGAAGAGCAGAAGACCTGTAAGATTTTAAATCAATCCTTGAGGTTTCGATTAGGCCAAATTGATATTGCCAGGCCAAGATTTAGTCCTTGACTTGATTCTTGACTCATGTCATTTTGAGAGTGCAGGTAATTTTCTCTCCTCATACTTCATATCCCCAAAGTTACCAATATCATTTGCAAACAGATAATCCTTAAAGAACTTTAAGGTCTCTGAGTTAAAGATTCTATATAAAAGGAAAATTATGATTATGACATATTATAGCATTACTGATCAAGAAACTAACCAGCATTCTGACAGAAAAACAGAAACAAAAAATTGTAAACAAGTTTTCTTGTTTCAAAAAACACAGGTGTTAGTATTTAACAAAAAGTTTAATTTAAAATGCAATTTTCCCCTATTCATCAGAAGTATTTAATAGAAAAACAGACACAGTTTATTATTTTGAAATAGCTCAAATACTCTAGGGTAGAGAAGGATGAAAGATTCATGTTTTCATGTCTTGGATATATCATCTTTGACTTGCTAATTTCTACACTTGGACAGAGAGTCGTTGAAAAATGAATACTCTTTGTTCTTTTGGAAAATGAACAGATCCTGGGAGAAGGCATGGAAAGTTTGAAGTATCATTATAAAGAGAAAGGAGATTTTGTAAGCCTTTAGATCCACTTCCTTTTGACTGACAAATAGAAATGCATTGTTTCCCTCATTCTAATCTCTTGGCTTGAACTTGGTCATCAAGTTTTGCTTTCTGCTGCTGATACAGTACCTACTGCTGCTGATACAGTACCTACAGTACCTACAGGAGCTGTTTCTGCTTCTGCTTCTGAGTCACTGGGCAAGATTTACTTTTGGGGCCCAATTTATAAACATATTTAAATCTCATGGTGATTTTAGGACTTGGGAATCATGAGGGTATAAATATTATAAATGCTGGTTAATTTTAGAACCAAGAGAACTTGCAAATATCCTAACCAGATGCATGGGACATCCATTTACCGCAATGACACCAATAAAATATTTCTTTCTATTAATTAGTGGGTGAGATATGATATTAAAAAGAAAGTGTACATCTAAGTAAGATAGGATTAAAAATTTTTTTGTATGATCTTTTAAAAAACTTGTTTCTCTGGTTTAGATCCTAGTTTGGAAACCAGCTATAAAAAATATTTTGGAGAAAATTGGAGGGGGGGACTTGAACATGGACTGCATATTAGGTGATATTAAGGAGTTAACATTAATTTTGTTCAGTGAGATAATCTCATTCTAGCTAAAATGTTCTTACTGCTTAGTGATATGTACTGAAGCGTTTATAGGTAGGATGTTACTATGTCTCTAATTTGCCTTCAAAACTTCAACAAAAAGGTAAAGTGAATTAAAAAATTAAAATCTGTTTCATTCTATTTCTCTCTGTTCATATTTTTTTCATGATTTTTCTTCTCAAAACATCTTACCTTCTTGCATTCTATTTACACATTTAATACTTTTATTATAAAAGTAAGGTAAAATTACAAAAAGCTGAAAAATTCATAATCCCATTTCCTTACCCCAAATATCATCAGGAGTAGTATTTTCTTTTAGTTTTTTTTTCTGAATTAAATTGTTTGGTTTTTTTTTTTTAATTTTGATGAGAGTGTATGTACAATTTGGTCTCCTGTGTTTTTCCTTAGCATTGTATCTTGAGTCTTGCATTTCCTTAAATTTTCTAACATACATCCTTTCAGTGCTACTAAAGGGCAAGCTATTTTTAACTTCCCTATATCCCATCCCTGTGCCTACCATCTGTCTGCTAGCCAGTCAAACCCAGGTGACCACTGCTGAACATATGCGGGTTATCTCCTGGCCAGTGTAGCACAACTGGAATGAACAAAGAAGTAAACCATAGTACACCGAAGCCTGGGATCCTCCTTTCCACCCTGCACATAGCACAGAGGCAGCCTTCAGTTCTCCTTTTCGCAACATGGGGAAAAAGTCCATTGTATATGTGCATAGTGCCAAAGGATTGATCCACAGATGACTTGCTGGTTATAAGGGGGAAAATAGGACTTTATAACAGTGAAATCTGGAGGTCACCACTCAAACCCGGTGACTAATAACCGATAGAGAGACACTAGACATTACATACCTCCTAACATCATGCAGTAGGAAGTACAGGTCTTTGTCTGTGAAGTATTGCTGCCAAAATGTTTAATCGACCTCTAATCAATTCTTCTGTATGTCCACTTCAGTTTATAGGAGACATAGGGGATGAAGGAACATGGTAAATGATACCAGAAGGGAGCAGTCACACAAATCAAGAAATTGGGTCATTCTACAAGGAAAATGGCCCAAACTTCTCAATTCTCCACAAGTAATGTGAAGAAAGAAGGAGGGAGAAACACAGAAAGTTTTAGATTAAAAGAGATCTGAGGGCCATAACAGCAAAATGCAACGTTATGTTTCTTGTTTGGGTCTTGGTTTAAACAAACCAGTTGTTAAAGAAGTTTTGGAGAAAGGTGGGTATTAGGTAGTAATAGAAATTATTGAAATTTTTGTTAGGTTTAGAGATGGATATTGGAGATGAATATTCATCATACTATTGTTTCTATTTGTCCATATATTTTAAATATCTCATCATTAAAAATATCTCCTGGTAATGGAGTGGAGGCAGGGGAGGGGGATGTTTTTACCACGAGCAGGATGAAATGTTTCTATTGCTTTTTGTTATCATAATAATGAAGTACTATTCAATATACAAGAGATGAGGTAATCAAATAACATAAATATAAAATTGCGTAAGATTAAACAGAGTATATTTTCAAAGTTTGTTGTGCAATTCCATTTCATTTGCTTCTCTCCAACATGGAGATAATGCAGGCAAACAGTCTTAAAACAGGAATACCCAATACAAAGCTTTTAACCACACAAGGGGAAAGAGAAGATAATACAGTACACACTTACTGAGCACCTACCACATGCCAGGCACCATGCCAAGTGTTAAAGATACTACACCAAAGTCCAATGTAGTCCCTGCCACAGTGGAATGTATTCTCTAGAAGGGAAGGCAGACAGAAACATGCAGACAAATAAGAGCAATTCCTCTTGTGGGGGAAACAAGAGCTGCGAAGAGAACAGACATAATGGTCAGGAAAGGAGTCTCCTTGAAGACATACTCAAGCTGAGTCCTCTGAAAGGAGGAGGAGTCAGTGAGAGGAAAGGTAAAGAGAAGAGCATTGATGCAGAGGCAACTGTGTGCAAAAGGCCTCAGCTGTGAAAAGGAACTGAAGAAAACCAGTATGAAGTAGGCATATTGAGCAAGGGGCACTGTGGCACAGGGTGAACTAGAGAAAGAACTTTTACACTGTGGCAAAGAATTTAGATTTTTTTTCAAAGTGCAAAGGAAAGCCATATTTAATAGTACTCATTCATTTAAAAATATTCCACTTTCAAGAAGACTTAGGGAAATTGTTAACACATGAAAAACTTAGGAACTATAACTACATGTCCTCCACGCCAGCCACACTCAATCACTCAGCATACCCCCTTGAGTTCTTATGATTGGATACCTCCACCTGCCCAACATGGTGAACTGAGACTCATTTGGTGTGTTAGGAATCTCTTGCTGGATAACAAGTTATCCCCAAATGTAGTGACTTTAACCAATAATTAACACTTATTAGCTCACAGTTTCTGGGAGTCAGGAATTCAGAAGCGGCTTAGCTGTGTGGTCTGGTTCAGGGGTCTCTCATGTAGTTGCAGTCAAGATGTTGGCCAAGGCTATGGTTATCAGAAGGCTTGAGGAGAATTAGAGGAGCCACTTCCAAGATGGCTCTCTCACATGGTTGTTGGCAGGAGACCTTAATTTCTTACCATGTGGGCCTCTTCATAGACCTACTTGAGTGTCCTCATGACATGGCAGCTGACCTCCCTCAAGTGAGTGATCTGAGTAAGACAGTAAGGAGGAAACCACAGCAGTGTTGATAGCCTAGTCTTGGAAGTAACAGACACTGTCACTTCTTCCATATTCTATTTGTGTCACCACGAGATAAGTCACTAAGTCCAGCCCACACTCAAGGGGAGGGAAATGAAGTTTTACCTCTTAAAAAGAAGTTTCCAAAAATTTAAAAAACCACCACATTCTGTGACTCAACTCAAATGTCCTCTTCTATGTAAAGCCTTCCTTGCTCTTCCTGAGCAGAACTGGTCACTCTTGTCTCAGTTTTCACAGCTTTTCCTTTCTATCTCTGACGGCTCGTGTCTTGTTTATTGTGGTCAATTTATTCATACTTCCACATTTCTCACTAGACTGGAAGCTCTTTCAGGCCAAGGGGATGCATTTTATTAGTCATTTGCCTCCTCACTCTGCTCATTAATGAAATTCTCAGACCATCACAGGACACTACCACCTACCACTACTAAAATAGGATATTGAAAAGACCCCTTCACATTTAGTGCTTTTCTTGCCTCTCTTTTTTCTTGATTTACTTTTTGTTTTATATATATACATGTCTTCTCAACTAGATGACAAACTCCAAAAATAAGACTATCTTAGTCATCTCTTTTTTTAAATTCCTTATAGCACCAAGACATTGCTCTGCATTATAATAATAAATATATTATAAAAAGAATTAAACCAGAGAGGGCCATGCAGAGTTCAAAAATCTTTCCAGCTTCCTTGGCAATTGGAATATCTACTAGCTACCTCAGCTCTATGTAAAGTCTAATAAAGACAAATGACCTCAGTTCATAATGCATAAAACATTAAGCATTGCGAAAGACCTCTGAACCACAAGGGGTCTTCTATTCTGTTTTGTTGGCTTCTTATTGTTTGGAAGAGTCAAGATCTAACCCTATGAGGCTCCCCTTAGTCTTCAGTGGAAAGAACTTGAGATCCTGTTTTTATTGTCTCTCTAGAAAAGAGAAGCCACATTCCCTCCAGGAGTTACAAAGTATCATCCTGTCCTTGGTCCTAGTTCACGGAATGTTATCAATCCAGGTTTTATCTTGATTGAGTTGGAAGCCTGGATGGCCTTGGTTCTGATGACTAGAAATATTGTAACATCCCAAGAAGTCTTCTGGGGCAGATTTCTCCAGGTTTGAGACAAGTGGTTTGACCAGCCCTCAGCCTGTGACAGGCCCAAGGTGGGGCAGAGGGAGAAGAAGTGAGCAGAGCCTGCTCACTGCACCTCTGCTCACCTTCATTTTGACAATGAAGTTCTTTCTCATGGATCTTCATTGAAGAATCAAGATTACTGTCCATTAAAATTAAAGAAAAATAATGGAAGAGCCTCCAGGAAAATAACCAAGGCTGCGTATCAAAGGGTCACTTTTTTTTTCAAAAGGAATAGAAATGAGTGTTATGAAATGTCGATTTTCTAACAGCTGAACCACTGGGCACTCTTGTGTCTTGACAGGACAAAAATGCCTGCTTTTACTGGACTCTCCCATTTCTAAGAAGGTGATCCATCTGTGCTCAATCAGACAACATGGTAAGCCCAGAGCAAGGTACCTGGTACACGGTAGGCTTTCAAACAACGGTGGTTACTCTTTTGATTATGACGCTAGTGTTGCTTGGGTTCCCTGCTACTGTGACTGCTCAGCTGCCATCAAATCCTTGGTGACTTCTCCAGCAGGAGAGCAAATAGGATCCTCAGGAAGAGTCAGAGGCTCTGGATTTCATTAGATGGTATTTATTTGGCCTACACACATTCACAATTTACATGTCTCAGTTAAACAGCACAGTCAACCTGAAAAAAGGAACTAGGCTTGAAAAAGTTTGACAAGAGGTGCATCCTGGGAAAACTGTCCTCCCCAGGGGAGCATGGCAGGAGGCCATTTGAGGGAGAAAGACACCTCCACCCTTCTAGGAGAGGATAGAAGACAGAGAGTGTTTGTTTTACTGAGGAGTTGACAGCGCAAATTATTGTTTTCTTTGTTAAAGGGATTTCTGAAACATGTCAGTACCTTGTCTGACTGTTGCCTGACAGGGTGGAGGGCAGAGAACAAAACTGCAAATTGCTGGTTAGTTACCCAATATTCGAGTTTTGACGAATCCGGACTTCATGCTAATGTTATCTTTCATTTCAAATTTAATGTTAAATCTGGAAAATCGAAAATCTCAGTGAAAACAAATGAAATCATAAATGAACTTAAAAGGAAACACAGAAAGATCAAGCATTTAAAAGAAAACCATTTCAGTTAATACACTCTTTCCCTCGTGGTTCTCTTTTCTAAGTCACCTGAAAATGCTTGCTCGCCTGCCTTTAATCAAAACTGCAACTACAAAAAAGTACAAGGTGGAGATTGTTTCACATAGACAAGGGTCCAGTGTGAAGTTCAGTTGCTAGAAAATTGGTATTTAATACCATTAAATGCTAGCAGAGACTCTCATTTTGTGTCAGGTTGTGAAAAAACTGAACCTTGCTGGGGGTGAGGGGGAACAGCTTAACCACCTCCTTTTCTTCTCCTTAGTTTTTATCTCATTCACAGTGATGATTACTGGTGTATTAACTTAGCTGGAGCATATTAAACATAATTGTCTGGGTGGACCGAGCACCCTGAGATTCATTTACTATGAAACACTGATTAATTTCACCAACTACTCCTAAGCCAACCAGGAGAATTCTTACAATTGGCACCGTTTGAATTTCCAGATGTTGCACTGTGATGGGGGGGGGGTGTTACTGTGTGGTGAGAGGAGGTACCCTGGGCTGGCAACTAGGCCCTGGGTTCTAGCCCAGCCCTGCTGGGAACAATCTGTATAAAACTGACAGGCCATTCACCCCCATGGTCTCAATTTCCTTCTCTAGACCTTAAGTGGGTTGACTACATGACTCATAATATGTAGCTAATATTTAATGAGTCTTGCACATCTGTACATGGCAAGGTACTATGATATCCGATGTGATGTAGAGTGTAAGCTCCAGGCAAGACCATCTGGGTGCAAGAGTGGCTCTTAGGTAAGTGACTCACTACCTTCAACTATAAAATAGAGATGGTAATAGGCACCGTGTTGTAGGGCTGCTGTGAGGTTGACACCGAAAGCCCTTACACCAGAGTCTGGTGTAAATGTTAACTGACGTCTGATTTAAAAAATGATTACCCTTTCAGATGGACTTTCCTGAGTTTGGTGCTTTTGCCTGGTCACCACCCCCCAACTGTCTGGAGTGTCCATATGTCTTCTGTGACTATTTTGTGCCTTTTAGTCTCCTGTGGAAGTGTTTGATGGATGTTCTACATGGCTATTAGAGCTCTAATTTTCAAACTGTGAAAAAGAAGTGAAACTTGTCAGGGAAAAAAGCCTTAAGCTTTAAATACCTCTAATGTTCTTTGGTTTTAATCCCATGTGCAGTGACTTCTCTTTAAAGTTTCTGCATAGCATTAAGTACCAGGATCTGAATATTAAGTATCAGGATCTGGAGAGCGGTATTAGAAATGCGGCTGACGGCTCCCACAATTTTACATGTCATTAGACCTTGCATAGACCCCCCACTCAAAGCCATTTATTCACTCACAAGCTTTTATTGAGCTCTTACTCTGTGTCAGTCAATGTACAAGGTGAATGACACACAGTTCCTCCTTTTGAAGAGCTTGGAGCCTAGGAGGAAGACAGATGAACATATTATAAATGACCAAAGTGGCAAGTGCTGTTGCAGGGACGTGAATAAAATGCTGTGGGAGCCAAAGGAACTGCACAACTAAATGCCTGGAGGAGCCAGGAAGTGACAACTGAACTTGGCCTTGAATGTCAAGTAAGACTCTAGGTGTGATTGTGCACGTGTTCATCTGTCTAGGCGTTGTAGGGAGAGAGAAGACCAAAGGCACTGTGCAAAGGGGCTGAGGCCTTTTGGGAGGCACAATCTCTGCCCCCTTGGAAAGGATACATATATTTTTTTAAGTGGTGGGAGAGAGAGATGGGGAATAACTCAGCCAACATCCCATCTTCCTCCTGGGATGAGAGAATTTATGTCAGATATCCTAATGGTAAAAGGAATATCTCTATATTAAATGTTAAGTTTTGAACTTAAAAGCAGGTGCCTAATGATTTGAGTCTCCCCAAAGTACCTGGGATGCCACAGAGCAGCCAAATTCATCCTAAAGTATATGTAGTATGGGATGGCATCCACGATTCCTAAAAAGTCTTTTTTCGAGGCAGACTTATAAGGTAACAAGGATGTTAGCATACAGAAGATAAACTAACTGAAGGGTTTTAGAAGCCTACAGATTCAGTACAATGAACACTCATATATCTACCACTGAGACTGAATGTTAACATTTTTCCACGTCACCATATTTGATTCACATATAGATATGCATCTAGCATATATATATATAGAAACCATTTTATTATTATTATTATTATTATTATTATTTTTAAGATTTTATTTATTCATTTGACACAGAGAGAGAGATTACAAGTAGGCAGAGAGGCAGGCAGAGAGAGAGGAGGAAGCAGGCTCCCTGCCGAGCAGAGAGCCCGATGTGGGCCTCGATCCCAGGACCCTGGGATCATGACCTGAGCCGAAGGCAGCGGCTTTTAACCCACTGAGCCACCCAGGCGCCCTATAGAAACCATTTTAAAGAAAGTTACCAACATCATGATATTTTATACCAAAGTACCTTTGTACATATACACACATACATGCTCCAAATAAAGGACAATTTTCTATGTAACCAAACAGCAGTATCTAACAGAATAAACTGTAATTCTCTAATTTCTAATACCGAATCCACACTTACTTTTCCCTGGTTGTCCCAAATTATCTTTTAAAGCTCCTTTCTTTTTAAAAAATATTTTATTTTTAAGTAATGCCTATACTCAGTGTGGGGCTTGAACTCACAACCCCAAGATCAAGAGTCACATGGTTTACCAACTGAGCTAGGCAGGTGCCCCTAAAGCTCTTTCTTCAAACAGAGTATATGTATTTTTAATGGGTGGCATAAGATTTTTGATCTTCTTGGACATGGACAAGTCTACTTTCTACTTTAAACTGTATTTTGCACTCTGCCAGATTTCTCTGAAGCTTAAAATATCACTTAAGGCTTGTATAAGGACACACGAATGTGTGAGTGAGTTGGGATTAACGTGCTAAGGAAAGCTAAAGCCAAGAAGAGATGGGATTTAGGAAACAGTGACCTCCTAAGAACCTCCTCCCTTCAGGCCAAGTCTCCCAGAAGAGCTGGTCTGCTTTTTTCTAACAGAGAGCCTTGGAGAGATGAAAGTGATGGCAAAACAGAAATGCTAAACAATGACACTCAAATTTTCTACTCGATACCTCACGGTGAACTTGGGAATTCTAATCAGATGTTAGGAAATAAGAAAAAGGGAAGCAAGAACATTCTGACTGCTTTTCACAATCATCTCTTTACACCTCTGCTTGCATCTCACACTCCCCAGGATTTAATCAGTGCTGTGACCAGTCCTGCTGGGCTCCACACCCCAGACGCAAGACATCCTCATTAAGGCGTGTGACCTGAAGACGCTCTGCCTCCCAAGTACACGTGAAATATCCACTTCCGGCAATGGTTGGAGGGAGAAGACTTCATCTTCATTGTATAGTATAAGAAAAAATTGGGGACCAAACAGTATACGTTTGCAGATTTTTGGAATGATCTCTAATTTATAGAAATGTTTTAGGTGCAATACAAAGAATTTTTTTTCCAGGGGCACCTGGGTGGCTCAGTGGCTTAAGGCCTCTGCCTTTGGCTCAGGTCATGATCTCAGGGTCTTGGGATCGAGCCCCGCATCGGGCTCTCTGCACAGTGGGGAGCCTGCTTCCTCCTCTCTCTCTGTCTGCCTCTCTGCCTACTTGTGATCTCACTCTCTCTGTGTCAAATAAATAAATAAAATCTTAAAAAACAAAACAAAAAAACAAAGAATTTTGTTCCAGAACCATAGGAGAGTAATTTGCCAAACTGATGTCCCATAAACCCCTGATACTTTATTTTCCTACATAACCACAATACGACTGTCAAAATTAGGAAATTAACCCTGGTACATTACTGTCATCTACTACTCAGATCCTATTTAAACTTTGCCAAATTCCTTTATAGCAAAAAGACTCAACTTGGAATCACATGCTGCTTTGGTTGTCATGTCTCTTGAATCTTCTCCAATCTGGTAGAATCCCTTAGTCTTTACTTGACTTTTAAGATGTGAAAACTGAAATAATTTGGTCCAGTTGTTTTGTAGAATGCCCCTGAATCTGATTTTGTCAGCTGTTTCCTTATGATTAAATTCAGCTTGTGCATCTTTGGCAGGAATATCACAGAATTGTTGTGTTTTCCTTGCATCCTATCAGGTGGCCTCCTGTTTTGCTTTGTCCTGTTACTGATAATATTCACTCTGATCATTTGATTAAGGTCTTATCTGCCAACCTGCTTGGATGGAACTCTATTCTTTCCCCTTCTGTAATTAATTAGTATTTTGTGGGGAAGTATTTTAAAATGATGTAAATGTCCCATTCCTGGTCAAACTTACAATTTATTCATTTATTAGTTTCTATCTTCAGGGGCTGTGTTTTTTTTTTGTTGTTGTTGTTTGTTTTTTTTGTTTTGTTTTTTTTTTTAAAGATTTTATTTATTCATTTGACACAGAGAGAGAGATTACAAGCAGGCAGAAAGGCAGGCAGAGAGAGAGGAGAGAGGAGGAAGCAGGCTCCCTGCTGAGCAGAGAGCCCGATGCGGGCCTTGATCCCAGGACCCTGGGATCATGACCTGAGCCGAAGGCAGCAGCTTTAACCCACTGAGCCACCCAGGCGCCCAGGGGCTGTGTTTTTATTATTTTTTTAGGGATTTATAATGTATTGCTCAGATTGTCCCAGATTTGTCCAATGGCCACCCCTTCAAGATGACCCTTGTGTCCTTTCAACATGGCCCCACTATTCCTTGAGCACTTCCTTGCTTTCTGATACAATTTTTTATTTTATTTTATTTATTATTTTATTTTATACTTCCCCAGCTCCAGCCCTGAAGCAGCTATTTCTCCAGGGACCCTCGGTCCCTTTCAATGGACAATGGTGTTTCTAAGGTAGAGATGTACCTTGCTGTTGAGGTATTATTGAGGGATTATTGAGATCCTAGGATCTCTCAGTGGACAGAACTAACCCATATATAGCTGATAGCTGCTTTAACAAATTACCACAAGCATAGTGCTTTTAAACAACTCAAATTTATTACTTAACAGTTCTGGAAATCGGAAGTCCTAAAATTAAGGTGGCAGTAGTGCTGAGTGCCTATAGGGGAGTATCCATTTCCTTGCCTTTTTCCGGCTTCTAGAAGTTGCCTGCGTGCCTTAGTGTGTGGCCCCTTCTTCCATTTTCATTTCTTTTTTTTAAGATTTTATTTATTTATTTGACGGAGAGAGAGAGATCACAAGTAGGCAGAGAGGCAGGCAGAGAGAGAGGGGGAAGCAGGCTCCCTGCTCAGCATTTGAGCAGGGCTGATGCGGGGCTGGATCCCAGGACCCTGAGATCATGACCTGAACCGAAGGCAGAGGCTTTAACCCACTGAGCCACCCAGGCGCCCCTCCTTCTTCCATTTTCAAAGTCAGCAACATAGCATCTTTAAACTCTCTCTCTCCCTCGGCGCGCCAGGGTGGCTCAGTGGGTTAAGCCTCTGCCTTCGGCTCAGGTCATGATCTCAGGGTCCTGGGATTGAGCCCCACATCAGGCTCTCTGCTCAGCAGGGAGCCTGCGTCCCCCTCTCCCTCTGCCTGCCCCTCTGCCTACTTGTGATCTCTCTCTCTCTCTCTGTCAAATAAATAAATAAAATCTTAAAAAAACCCACAAAATCCTGTCTCTCTCTCTGATCTCTGTTTCTATTATTACATCTCTGTCTCTTTCCTGCCTTTCAGTCTTATCACAAGAACCCACCTAGATAATTCTGGATCATCTTCCCATCCCAACACCCTTAACTTAATCACACCTGCAAAGCCCCTTTTTAAGGTAGCACATTCACGGTGTAGGACATTAGGATGTGGACATATCTGGGGGTCCATTATTCTACTTTCCACAATATGTGTGTAGGTATACTCACATTTATTTTTATATCTATATAAATATATGGGAAACCATGAGTTCAGCTGGATACCTCCAATTCCAATCCAACTTCTATAAGGTTCATTCCAGCTTTGTTTCAGTATTTGTAACTTCCTTTCCCAACAATTAGAAACCTGGCTCTCATTATCCTTAATAAGTTACTTATTCGATTTATTGACTCCATGTACCCAGTCTCCTATTCCACTTCCGTCCTCTTACCCATGGAAGAATGTCCTCCATTCGGCCTGGACTCTGATAATTTACCCCTGGCTGCCCTTCACCAGGATGCCCTCTTCACCCCACTCAGACTCTGCCTCCACAAGCTAGGCTGCCCCCTGCAGGAACGCTGTCCTCACTCCAAGCAGCCCTCCTGTGTGGACACCCTTCTCCCCCTCCTGGGGCCGGGGGAGCGGGGCAGGCTGACGGCGGGCTCTGACCACCGCGGTGCCTCCTCAGGCTTTGTTCTGTCCCACCTACTGGTTTTAGGAGCACATTGTTGAGGGAGGGAAAAGAAGAGAAAGAAAAGCCCAAATGACATATTTTTAGGAACGAGAAAGGCCACTGAACCTTTGATGTAAATAAGGGTGGGAAATATGGAATGGGAGGTGGGGTGGGGCCAGGTAGGGGGTGGACGTTGGGCTTGAAGAAATACTGGTTACTGGAATTGGCCCCCATTCTTGGGCCTGTTTGCAAATTTGAGGAGTCGACTCATATTTTTCTGGGCTGAGATTGCTGCCACCAGCCTGGAGCCTCATCAAACCACTTTTTATTAAAAAACCACCCTTTGGCTCCTGATGTGTTTTATGCTGATTAAGAACACTGACTTGGCTAAATGAACAAGAGGGCTGATTGTTGCTCTGCCTCTGAAGCAGAAGAGGCTTTTGATCAAGTTGAGTGGGAGTTTATGTTTCAGGTACTTAAAAAAAATGAAGTTTGGAGATAAGCTCATGAACTGAATTTGAACTTCATTCCAAACTCATTGAACAGAAATGTTTCAGATCCTTTTAATCTGGAAAAAGCCCATTGCAATTGCCCTTTTAATCCCTTATTTTTCTTTAAAATAAAGTTCTTTCTCAGATTGCTTATCGTTGATCTACCTCCTGAGAAGGGCACTTTAAAAATAAACTCTGAAGTTTAAAGGTGTTTGAATTGCTTTCTTTCTGAGGGGGTAGGTACCTTGGCTTCGGTGTCTTTTCCCTTTGCCCCAGCACCCAGAGCAAGGACACTGTGTGGCTGTGACTGGGGGAGGAACGGTTTCTCTGTGGCAATCTGGGGTCATGCTTGGCTTCACAGTGTGGCTCTGTGAGAGGTTTGCCCAGAAAGCAGAAGCTTGTGGTTCCAATCTCGGTTCTTCCACTGGCTTCTGAGTGACTTAAAGCGAGTCATTTCATTTCCACATGTTTGGTCTGTCCCATCTGCCATAGGGAGCTGATGATACCCTCATCTACTTATCTCATAGGGATGTTGTAAGGGCTGATTAATGTACAGGGCGGTGAAGCATTGCGTATGTGCAATGAGCTAAGAAAAGTGAGGCTGTGAGCCCAGAGACCTCTTCAAATTAGAGGTGATCTTTCCCTTCAGGAATGAGCTATGCTTATGGTCTGGTATTTTTTTGGCCATCTCCCTGTTTATCTTATTAATTCAACTCATGCTATTATTAATTATATACATAATAATACACTTGACACAGATGAAGTCAGCCTCTTCAATATTTTTTGTGTACTTCCTATGTGCCTGGCACTCTCTGCATGAGAATCAAAAGCCCAAGTAAAAACTGAATTATGGGAAGTTCAGAAAATGTGAAGTATTTATGATTATGTTTCCTACTGTTTACCCTGATGATATATGTGAACAGAGGCTTCTCTCTCTCTCTTTCTCTCTTTTTAAAAGATTTTATTTATTCATTTGAGACAGAGAGAGGCAGAAAGAGCACAGGCATGGGGAGAGGCAGAGGGAGAGGGAGAAGCAGGCTCCCTGCTGAGCTGGGAGCTGGACATGGGGCTTGATCCCAGGACCTGGAGATCATGACCTGAGTCGAAGGCAGATGCTTAACCATCTGAGCCACCCAGGCACCCAAGAGGCTTATCTTTTTATCATAAAACTTATCTGAGGGCAAGCTTCAGTTTCCTCAGTGTTTGTGAAAGGCACAACTTAGTGTTTAAAAGGAAAGGCTCCCCATTAGCCAATTTCTCATTGACGGACAGTTTTCCTAAAGACGTGGTGTTCCACTCAATTAATTTCCATGTAGCTGTTCCCTGATAGAAAGAACAGTAATAAATTAGGCCTTCCCCTTTGCAGTGGCAAGAATGTAGTAAAAATGGATACCATCAGCATATCCTCAACATAGGGAAGTGAAGCCAGATTGTACATGAACTTTAAACTAAAATTTATTATTTCATACTCCTGGAAAATCCTCATGTATGCCCACCCAGAAAGAACTGCTTTCCTCGTCATATCTCCCACCCTATGCGGAGTGGAAGGTCATTGCCTTTGGTGACATTACCTCGAAACAGGAAGCTACAAGAAAGCTTTGTGCTTTTATATCAACCAGAGTTCACATCTAAGCTCAAAATACCAAGGGGGAAAAAAAAACAACAACACAAAATAATACAACACAGAGTGGGAAATAAGGGCTTGGCAACTTTGTTTCCAGTTGTTGGCTTTGGCTCTGAGTAGGGCTTCTGGTTGGCCGCTGTAGGGAAAGTTTTGGACTATTTTCGACAGACAGAACAAGCCACATGAAATTTCTATTATTACTTCAATCTTGGCTGGCTCTAGTGCACAGAACCAGCTGCCTTCTGTCCCTTGTCCTGCAGTGTGTCGTTACAGAGTGTAGCTCAGATATAGCAGGGAGCTCCCCCAGAGACTAGATCGGGGTCGTTACCCCTTGGGGGTGAGACCATCCCCTGTAAGGTCTTGTCACTACAGTAGCTATCTGCAGCTGTAGGTGAGGGGAGGAGAATCAAGGCCAACCTCATATTTCTTTTCTAAAACTAGGTTACAACTGTGTCAAAATCTAAGGTACCAGCAAGCCCTTAAATCAGAAACGAGATACATTTTTATAGGATTGTAACATTTAAGATTTGCATCCATTTCTAATATGCATCGGAGAACCAGGGAGAATGCTATCGGTTCTCTAGGCAAATCCTACATGGACAGCTTGGCTTTGATCCCCAAACCCTATTTTCTCCTCTTCAGTTAAGGAGGAAGGATGGGGTTGTTTAAAAGGCCTCCTTGGGATTTAAATAGAATCCATGAAGCATCAAGTGTTTCAAAGTAGTAACTCTTACATTTTTATGGGTTGTAACTTCAGCACTGAAAAATTCCCAGAGGCCTCTGGTGCCCCCAGTTGGTGTTCACATTCCCTGGTCTCTTAAAGCAAGGGGAAAGACTTGTCCATTGCTCTGGGCTTTGGACCACGTGAATTTTATTCTGTGGTGTGCCAGAAGGTTGGGGTTGACTGATTTCTGTTTTTATTAGGAATCCTGAGCTTTTGAAAATGGAATTTTAGCCTAAGGGCAGCTTTGCTTTTGACATGGGTTTTTGTTTCTTCTTGCTCAAGTCCCATTGCCTTGGGAACCATTACAAATGGAAGGATGATGATAAGAGAAAGAATGTCTTTATACAGATTGGCTGATAGAAAAATTGGGCCGAGAAAGCCAGGATTCTAGAGTATCCTGACTTTGCCACGGTGCACTTGTTCATTGGCCTGAGGCGATCCTCTTCGTTGTTTTACAACTGAATTTCTCTCTGTAAAGTCAGGATGCTGCCTTCATTACATGGGTAGTATGGCAAGAGGGTTGAGAGCATTGGCTCTGGAGGCAGATTGCCTTATCTGAATTCTAATTCTACCACTTCCAAGCCTGTGACTTTGGGCAAGTTACTTAACACACCTCTGTGCCTCAGTTTCTTCATCTATAAAGGGAGGATAATAACAGTACCAGTTTTTAGGGGTGTTGTAAGGAGTACCTCATGATATAGGTAAAATCCTTGGCACATCCATCATCCTGAACATTTTACTTCCTTTACTTACCTGGAGCTCGTATTGGTATTATTTTGATAACTTAGCCAAATACGGAAGACCCAAGAAGTAGAGAAATAAGCACAAATAGAGTTTAGCTTGAGTCTATTTTACTTTTTTAACCCAGCCACTTTACATAAGAGCCAAGATTTCAAGGGCTTTTGCAAATTTGGATTCACTGGAAAAATTTCACAACTATCTCCACGTGATATCAGCAGGAATTTAAGGAGCAAGCAGAGGGCCGCTCAGTCAAGGAGTGGAGAGGGAGGCCCCTGTCTCTGCACCCATGTCTGGGGCTAGACGACTGCTTTGGCAGGATCTCCAGCAACATCCTTGTACCGATCAGTTTAGGTAGCATTTGGATTTTACAAACATTAATTATTTACGTGGGTGAGGTGTGCACTATGTCACTCTCTGGGCTGGGTGAACTGAGTGACAAACAATGCTTAGAGATGATGCGTTCCCAATGTGTTCACTTACAGATGGGAAAACCCAAAACTCCAGAGATGAGGCAAGAAGTCAGGGGAAACCTGGCTCTCATTTGGGTCTCATCTTTCCTGAGCTGGTCCCTTCTCTGTCTTATTCTCTGCTTATTTGCACTAGCTAATTTTCTGCTTTTCCTCAACATGCCCGCTTTGCTCTCTTCAGCTCTGCCTCCTGTGGCTCAACGGCTGTGAGGCCCTCAGGCTTACACTAATGTTGGTCCTCTTGGAAAGCTTCCCTTCCTCATCCTCATACCCATATTTGACATTCCTTAAGGCCTAAAGCACAAGCTTTCCTCTCTAGACATCTTTCCCTTTCTGTTCTGCTCTCATAATTTCACTCAGCATTCAAAAGAATTATAGAGCCAAAAATAAGGGTTATATTGCTTTGTTATGGCTGTAGCACCATGTCCCTGAGAGTGATTAATACACATTCTCTATGTCCCTTATTGCACATTTATTGAATGCCTATCATGTGGCAGATCTATGCTAGCAGCCAAATGTTATAGGTGGATATTATTATCATTTCATAGATTTTTTTTAAAAAATGAGACTTGAAGATATTAAGTTATTTACTCAAGACCCTGCAGCTAGTAAGTGACAGGGATGAAGTTTAAATTTGAGTCTATCATTTTTCCACCTTTCTGTAGAATATCTCATGTGCTGAATGTGAATAAGTCACAATGAGTAGACAGGAGGGATGGAAAGGGCTTCTTAGAAGGTCTGGAGAGGAGCTTGATGGAGGAATTAGAATTGCTTAGCAGGGTCTGTGGCTAGCTGGGTGGGGGTGGGGTGGGCAGAGGTTTCAGGACTGAGGACACAAAGGAATGAGAGGCCAAGTGGAATGCTCTTAGAAGAGTAGAGGGAAGTGGGGCCTCTGAGGCAGGAAGGACCACATCTCTCTGACCTCCTGTCTTCTGGGGAGACTTGTTTAAGCTTGGCCTGAGTACTAGTTGGAGGCCTGGTGTCAGGGTGAGAGTTTCCCCAAACAGGAAAGTGAGAACTCTAAAAGATGAACGCATACTTTGCCCTTAGTTGTGGAGAAAGCCAAACTGGACTGCTTCCTTAGTCACTGAACCCAAGCTGACCATGGGGCCAGAACTGGGAGACAAAGCTTAATTTCAGAAGCTAGGTGGACAGTTGAATGGAGTGGAGAGTCAAGAGTAAGTATAGGAACAGAACTTGGGTTCAAGTCACATTTGCTGTGTAGAGCTGGTGGGCTGGGGCTTGTTTGAAACAGCTTCAAGGGGCAAAGGAAGACATGGTGGCTTAGATACAAGATGTGGAAAGAAAAGATAGTGAAGAGCCTTAGGTGGTCATATCAAGGGGTACAGTCTTTAAAAAGATCTCTCATCCCTCTGACCTCAGTATAAGTTGTCAGGGATTGAGAGTGAAGGCAGAGAACAGGATTGTTGGTGGCAGAATCAGTGAGCTGGTTCACTGGAAGAAGCAGAGATAGAGTGGAATGTCCTATCCCCAAAATGTTGCTGTTACTCTGGAGTGAAATGTGTCTTGGAGAAACTATATTGGGTTTTCTGGAAGTCTCATGTTATCTGTGGGAGGGTTTCTGTATAGAGGCTGAGGGATATTTGGGGGGTTTGTAATTGTCTTCCTTGCACAAATACTCAACTGTTCATTCGTTGACTGGTTACATCTTGAGCACTTAAGATTGCTCTGTGTACCTCTCTGGGTCCTGGGAATAGTGGGGCACAAGGCATCAACCTCCCTGTATTCATGGAGACTTACCATAGTGGAAGAGATAAACATGGAACAAAAACACAAATTAAGGAATAAACTTGAAAAGTGAGGACTATTAGAGAGATGAAAGAAGGGTCTGGTTTAGATCAGGATGAATGTAGAGGCCTTTCTGGGAAACTGATGTTTAAGATGAGATCTGATGGATAAGCAGGAGTTAATCAGGCAAAGCATTCCTGGCCAAGGAAATCATGTGTGCAAAAGCATTGAGATAGGAAATAACTTGTAGTTTCAAGAGAAATCAAGGTCAGTATGTTTTTGGAATTCAGTGAGCAAAGAGGTAGAGGTTGAAGAAGCTGGCAGGGGCCTGGCTCTCAAGGTTTCAGGGCTCAGGTTAGGGATTTCAAAATTTATCTTATACCCAAAGGGAATCCATTAGAGAGAGTTAAATAAGGGGATAACATAATGAGTGGATGTTTTAGTTCTGACTGCTGTATGGAGAATGGATTGGACGGGGGAAAGTAAGATCAATTCAAAGGCTACTGTAGAAGATACGATCCCATCCAGAAAGAGAAGTAGCAAAATGACATTGAACGATGACAGTAGATGTGAGGTATACAGTATTTTCAAGGTAGAACCCACAGGACTTCATTATATGTTATGTTCTCTGTAAGTGAAACAACGCTTCAAAATTACATGGAATATGGAGAATATATGACTGTAAATTTTGTTTTGATGTCAGTTTCCATAAAGATGCTAAAGATGCTTACGTTCTTTCCAACATTGACCAAAAAAGAAAGCAGATTATGTGTCTTCACTTGATAGTACCAGCAAGTTGGTGCATTAGGTTAGTTGTTTGCTTTACTAATGTTCTCTTTCTTTTTAAAAAATTTAAATTCAATTAGCCAATATACAG
Source organism: Ailurus styani (assembly GCA_002007465.1). Taxonomy (NCBI): domain Eukaryota; kingdom Metazoa; phylum Chordata; class Mammalia; order Carnivora; family Ailuridae; genus Ailurus; species Ailurus styani. The sequence continues at coordinate 306,725 of LNAC01000644.1, read as the reverse complement.
TGCATCATTAGTTTCTCATAGTGTTCAATGATTCATCAGTTTCGTGTAACACCCAGTTCTCATCACATCATGTGCCCTCCTTTATGCCCATCACCCAGTTCCCCCATCCTCCCCACCAATCTCCCTTCCACAACCCTCAGTTTGTCTCCCAGAGTCAAGAGTCTCTCATGGTTTATCTTCTTTTCTGATTTCTTCCCATTCAGTTTTCCCTCCCTTTCCCCATGGTCCTTTGTGCTAGTTCTTATATTCCACATATGAGTGAAACCATATGATAATTGACTTTCTATGATTGACTTATTTCACTTAGCATAATACCCTCCAGTTCTATTCATGTCAATGTAAATGGTAGGTGTTCATCCTTCCTGATAGCTAAGTAATATTCTATTGTATATATGAACCACATCTTCTTTATCCATTCATCTGTTGAAGGACATCTCAGCTCCTTCCACAGTTTGGCTATTGTGGACATTGCTGCTATGAATTTCTTTTCACCACATCTGTATCTCTGGGATAAATACCCAGTGGTGCAATTGCTGGATCATAGGGTAGCTCTATTTTTAACTTCTTGAAGACCTCCATACTGTTTTCCAGAGTGGCTATACTAGCTTGCATTCCCACCAACAGTGTAAGAGTTTTCACCTTTTTCCACATCCTCGCCAACATTTGTTATTTCCTGTCTTGTTAATTTTAGCCATTCTGACTGGAGTGAGGTGGTGTCTCACTGTGGTTTTGACTTGTATTTCCCTGATGACAGTGATGTGGAGCATTTTTTCATGTGTCTGTTGGCCATTTGGATGTCTTCTTTGGAGAAACGTCTGTTCATGTCTTCTGCCCATTTCTTGACTAGATTATTTGTTTTTGGGTGTTCAGTTTGATAAGTTCTTTATAGATCTTGGATACCAGCCCTTTATCTGATATATAATTTGAAAATATTTTCTCCCATTCTGCGTAGGTTGCCTTTTAGTTTTGTTGTCTTAGTTGTGGTCATTAATCTCTTGTCTGCGCTAGTTATAGTTGTTTGTATACAGGCAGATGAATTTCACTAGATATGTATCTCCTTGTTAAGAGGGTCACAAAGGGACAGGGGGATGTTACATAAACTGATATCAGGACAATACACACTTCAGCCATAAAAAAGAATGAAATCTTACCATTTGCAATGAAATGGATACAACTAGAGTATAATGCGAAGCAAAATAAGTCAGTCAGAGAAAGACAAATACTGTATGATTTCACTCATGTGTGCAACTTAAGAAACAAATGAGCAAAGGAAAAAAAGGACATGGAGAGAGAGAGAAACAAGTCAAGATACAGACTCTTAACTATAGAGAACGAACTGATGGTTATCAGAGAGGAGGTGGGTGGGAGGATGGATGAAATAGGTGATAGGGATTAAGGAGTGCACCTGTTGTAATGAACACCAGGTAAAGAATGGAATTGTTGAATGAGCATATTGCACACCTGAAACTGATAAAACACTGTATGTCAACTAACTGGAATTAAAATAAAAACTTAAAAAAAAAGACAATACACATAGCACAGGACAGACAAAGGCTGTACTCCTCCAGGATTACCTGATGCTACGAATCAATTTGTGTTTGAGAAGAGCATCTCTATAGAAATCTCTTTCTAGCAAAGTAGGTTTATAATATTTATTTGAAAATTTAGCTAATAATATCATAATAATACAAATAGATAGATGATCTTAGACTTCAACAGCTCTAAAAGTGAGGATATGAAAGAGATCTATAGGAATTTCAAACTGTTAAATGTGGACAAAGAAGTCTCCTGGGTAAATCCTCTGTTACAAATGTGTTGAGGGTATAGTTTTGAGTAGAAAAAGTACAAAGAAACAACAACAATGAAACATTTTTTTCCCCTTTCCAGTCACCTCTCCCCCACCCACCTATAATCCAGGAAGACATTTCAAAAGGAAGAGCAGAGGGCAACCCAAACCTTCTCTTTCTCCTCCTGATGCCTCCCCCCCTTTACTTGCTCAGAGAACCAATGTCTTCAAAAGAAAGAACTGCTAGAGGAGCAGTTCCATGGGAACCTCCCTGGATATGGGATCTGTGATAACATTTCACACTTCCCTGATTCAGAGTGCTGGATTGGCAGCAGAGGGAAAGTGAGAGGAATTCTAAAAAACTAGGAAAGGCAAATATCTCTGCCTTGTTCTCTTGAGATGAGAGTCAGGGATCTGGAACTAGACATGATTGTGAACATATCAGAATGATGAACAGCGCCCTAGGGAATCTTTAATGTCCCTAGAAGGCAGACAAGGCCCAGGTTTTGAGGTCTTTTCCCTCAGGGCTCTGAGAAAAGAAGATCAGATTCTGAAGGAAAAGAATGGATGGTGCAGCCAAGGGGAAGCAAGCAATATTAATGCACAGCAGGGACATATTCATTTTCCTTAGTCTTCATGGGTCTGAGTGCTTCTAACTACCCAATCAAATGGGTAAACCAGCCTCTTATTAGATACTATAGCTGAAAGTCAAGGTACTTGTGGTAAATACCAGCAAATAAGGGAGAGCTCAGCTGGACTGACATTGAAATGACAATTTATTGTTGAATCAGGGGCCTTCTATATCATTTTAAAGAAAAAAGATAGCTCTTTCTTGTTCAGTGTGATATATTAGAAGGGGATTCTAGTGTTTCTAGTTAGAAAAATCTTGGTTTAGTTTTATCGGGTGTGTGAACACAAACACATCCCCGCCAGAATGTAAGTTTCACTCACAGAGCATGAGTTCACTGATAAACCAACATGTGGTAGGCACTCAGTAAGTACTTATTAACTGACAATAGGTATATTTCTGAACTTTGATTTCCTCATATTAAAAAAGTAAATGTAATACCTCAGAGAGATGTCATGAAGATAATGGATGATGTATTATAAAATACCTGACTGGGGCGCCTGGGTGGCTCAGTTGGTTGAACGTCAGACTCTTGGTTTCAGCTCAGGTCATGATCTTGGGGTCATGGGATCAAGCCCCACATGGGGCTCCTCACTCAGTGGAGAATCTGGTTTGGATTCTTTCCCTCTCCCTCCTTCTCCGCCCCTCCCTCTGCTCGTGTAGTCTCTCCCAAATAAATAAATTAATGAAGACATAAACAAATAAAATTATTTAAACCAAATACCTGACCAGAGAAGATAGTCTGGTTAGAGAGAACCTTGGAATGAGTTAAGTTGTATTATTGCCTGCAGGCATGATTTGTTCTTTCTCTCTCTCTTTCAAGTGTTATATTCTGGCTTGCTTTTACCAGTTTGTTCATGAACCTTTTATCCCTCAATCTCAGCACCCTCTCCAGGTAGATTTCAGCTTTATCAGAAAATGCAGGCAATTCTTCATCAAAAACTCTCAACCAGAAAGCAGGATCCTGTTATACATGCAGCCATTGTGCAGTTTCTTAATGTTGAGCTTGGAGTATTTACATATAAATATAACGTGTAGTTCTTTGGGGACATTTAGCCCATCTAAACAAACACTTTTGAATAAACAAGATCCTTCAGGCAACTCCTTTTACCTCCATGTCTGCCTCTCCTCCTAGTTTCTGTTTTCTGGCCACCCTACATTGCTCTTAGTTCTTGAATAAACCACATTCTTTCTGGATCTGTAGACTTCATTTGTCTGCTTCCTCTGCCAGGACTTCCCATCATGCCATCCAGTCCTTCAGGTCTCATGTCACATCCTCAAAAATGTCTTTTCTAATCTTCTGGGGGAGCTCAGATCTCTCAGCATTGATCCTGTGGTATCTGTGCTTCCTCTTTCATAGTACTAGTCACCCCTGTCATTGCTTCATGGCTCTTTCCCACCACACCACGAACCTCATGATAGCAGAATCTGTTTTATTCACCATCACAATCCTCTGTGTTTGGAACAAAGTAAACACTCTGGTATTTTTTGTTGAATTGAAAATGAACAAATTGGGCGCCTGGGTGGCTCAGTGGGTTAAAGCCGCTGCCTTCGGCTCGGGTCATGATCCCGGGGTCCTGGGATCGAGGCCCACATCGGGCTCTCTGTTCAGCGGGGAGCCTGCTTCCTCCTCTCTCCTCTCTCTCTGCCTGCCTCTCTGCCTACTTGTAATCTCTCTCTCTCTGTGTCAAATGAATAAATAAAATCTTTAAAAAAAAAAAAAAAGAAAATGAACAAATTGAACCAATGCCTCAACAAGATTGCAGCACTAGAAGGAATCTCAAAGGTATAGTGATACTATTTTCTCAAACAGAAGGCAACAATTATGTCTGATAAAGGGTTTTGTTTTTGATTTGTTAGATTGTTTATATGAAAATTTTAATAAAGCTGAAAATCAAAGAATCTTCATTTGTATATTTAATAATTTGCTTTTATACAAATATTAAAATTACTTGACATTATGACAATCAAAAAATATCTGGTATAAATGTTCCTTACTGCTAAAGTAATCTAGAGTTTAACAAAACAAAAGCCTATGTAGTGGGTTAAGGTTTTTGAAATACTAAGTGAGTTTTGTTTTTTTTTAAACTCTGGTAATCCCTATTATTCCGTGTTGCCTCACGGATTCTAGAGTCAGACAGCTTAGGCTCAAATCCAGTTCCTACCACTTAATTCTTATTGATTTTAGGCAAGTTAGTTAGACTTTCTGTCACATTTTCTTTGTCTGAACTGGTACAGTAATAGTACTTGCCTAATAGGATTATTTTGAAGATTAATTGAGATAATACACTTAAAATTATCAGAATGGTGCTTGGCACATTGTTCTCAACGTTATATTAGTATTAATATTAGTCTTAGTATTATATCATCATCATCCAGAGAGAATAGGCACAGCTGGAAACAAAATAATCATTATTTAGCTTTGCATTTTAAAGTGCATTTAAAACTCTGTAATAGAGTGACATCAGCAAAAATGGCAGAGCAAGGACCTCTGAAAATTCCATGAAAGCAGCAAGAAAACTGGCAGAAGATAGTCAGAATCAACTTCTTTCTGAACTCTGGAAATTAATTTAAGGGTTGCAGCACTCCAGGAAGCATTTATTTAAGAAAACAGCTGAATCTCAATAAGAACAGTGAACTTTGTGGCATTTTAACTTATTCTATTCCTATGCCCCACTCTCCAGTTCCATGGTACTTTGAAAACCAATGGCCCACGATCAAGATGAAAACCAGCGGGGTGGTAGCCATTGGAAAGGACAGATTGGGGCTGGAGCTCCTTCAACAACTCAGAGAATAGTCATTATTTGACCTGCGTGATGGTTCTCTGGAAGAGAGTCATTTCAAGACTATCTTTACTTAACTTTATTTAACTTTGAGCCCCCCCCCACTGCCACCATGAAGGACCTTTTCCCTTGTGACAGTATGTTTGTTGAAAACACTTAGGAACAGTTTTTTTTTTTTTTTAAGATTTTATTTATTTATTTGACAGAGAGAGAGAGAGATAGCGAGAGAGGGAATACAAGCAAGGGGAGTGGGAGACAGAGAAACAGGATTCCTGCTGAGCAGGGAGCCTGATGTGGGGGGGTCAATGTGGGGCTCGATGCAGGGCTCAATCCCAGCACCCTGGGATCATGACCTGAGCCAAAGGCAGATGCTTAACAGCTGAGCCACCCAGGCGCCCACTTAGGAGCAATTGTTAAATTTTTGGCTGCCTGAGGTAGTATATAACAGTTGGAGCAAACAACAGGCTAACCAAAAAGTTTAAAAGGAAAAAGTAAGAGGTGGGAAGTCTACAGTGTCGTTGAAAAGTTCGGATATATACCTGGGCATATAGAAGGGCCTGTACACATGTAGGTGTCTATGCATACCAAGACCTGTGTATATGTTTGGGAAAGACCCGAGAAAGTCCTGAGCTCTCACCTCTGAATGACGTTGGGCTGTACAAAAAGCAAAGGCTAGGGCAAAGTTGTCAACTGTCTGGCTAGATACTGAAGGCATGCCCCAGCACACACACCCAGCCCTTCAGCAAAGACTGGCAAACTTATTGTTTCCAGATATTTAAGTCTAATACTTAAATTGTCTAATTACTGGGTGACCATTATGCTAACGGAGCAGAGACTTTAGCAGCATGAAAAAAATGCAGACTTTACAAAGTTAGTTCAGAAAAGTCATGAAACAAACAACAACAAATAGCAACAACAACAACAAATCCTGAGCAGGGGGCAGAATTTTATTTCCAGAATCACCACATTATATTATATTATATTTAGTTTATATATATTATATTACATTATATTTAGTTTGCAACAAACACTCTAGACTTTCAAAGAAAAAAGAAAGTATGGCCCATATATAAGAACAACAACAACAACAAATCAATAGAAGCTGTCCCTGAAGAAGCTCAGATATTGGACTTACTAGATAAAGACTAAATCAGCTATTTAAAACACCTTCAGAGATCTATTGGGAATCATGTCTAAAGAACTAAAGGAAAATAGGTGGATGATGTTTCACCAAGTAGAGAGTATCAATAAAGAGAGAGAAAGTATAAAAATGAACCACTTTAAAAGTCTAATAATGGAAGTGAAAAATTCACTACAGGGATTCAATAACAGATTTGAGCAGGTGGAAGGAAGGATCAGGAAACTTGAAGATATATCAATTGAAATGATTCTGTTTGAGGAACAGAAAGAAAAAATAATGAGGAAACATGAGCAGAGACTCAGAGCCCTTTGGGACACCATCAAGCATGCATATGAATAATGGGAGTCTCAAAAGGAGAGGAGAGAGAGAAAGGGGCAGAAAGAATACTTGATGAAATCTCTGAAAACCCTCCAAATTTAGTGAAAAGTTTATAACAGGGATGATAGCCTGAGAACTAAAGAGTTTTGGGTTTGCAAAAGCCAAGGTTTGGGGGGAGGGAATTCCTCCTGTCACATTTAATTTAAGGCATACTGTTTACACATGGCATAAGGAAACATGCAGATCAATGTCAAATGTCTCCTTCCAGACAGAGAGGAGATAGGACTTCTTTCTGGGCTAACTGGAGGGGTCAGAGCATTTGAAGAAGATTAGAGTTGAGATGTTAGTGTGGGCCTTTGTGCTTTGCACCTTCTCTCTCAAGATAAAAATTCTGGTTGGATCTGGGTGGAGATCTCAGATGGGTCTGGGGATGCCTCAGTCCTTCTGGAGTTCTGAGAAGTGTGCCCTGAGCCCAAGTGTGGGTCACAGTGGAGAAGTAAAGGAAGCACAGTATGTTTAGGTGGAAAAGGTGTGAAAGAGTTGGCTTGCTTATCCTCTCCTCTGTGGGGATGGAACAGATCTGTAAATCACTTTGCATGTTTTAGTGGGACCCAGAATGAGGTTAATCACTGAGGGTGGGTGTGTCAGTCAGAGGGTCAACACAGTGTGAAACAAGGGGACTCAGAATAAAGGTCATGGGAAAACAATCCAGCAAGAGATGGGATGAGAGATGTGGCTAAGTGGTGGAGGATCTGCAGTGTCATTGAGAGCCACTGTGGGAAAGGCCACCACACTCCCAGGCTTGCCTGAAACACCAAAGTGGCAAAGAGGACAGATCATTCCAGCCTGACTGTGACCATGATCACAGCAGAAGCAAAGGCTACTCAACATTTAGTGAAACAAGCCACACCTCAGGAAGGCCAGTGAGAACGGAGATGACACATGGATGAATGTCCTTCCTCCGATGCTAGAATGATACACAATTCCCCCTGGAGCTTATTCTGGGAAAAAGAAGAGAAAGAAAAGAGAAAGGAAGAGAACCTTAAGAGACTACATTTTAAGATTTAAGATACTTAAGTCTTTAGAAATGGCACAACTTATTGTTCTGCTATCTGAGGAGACAGGATATCGAGAGCCAAATTTAATTTCAACCTTGGACAAAGAGAAATATATCCTTGCACATCTGGTCTCATATTGTAAAAACGTATTTCCACTGCACCTATTTAGATTATTCCTTATTTAATTCCAAATTACACATATTTTGCATTATATGTGCATTTAATTGTGTAAATTAAATACCCCACAAAAAAAGAGAGAAATATTCTTTGATTTCGTGTGGGAGAGCCATCCACACTTCTAGTCAGTAAGTGTATGTCCCAAGTGAATGTGAGCTGAGGCATGCGAATAAGCCATTTTCCTAGTTCTGCTCAACACCCAGGGCTTTCTCACAGAGTGAAGATCTCACCAAACTGAGTCTGATTCTGTTGATTAAGACACTGACTTTTATAACCTCAGTGCTTGTCAGTTATTTCATCTGGTGTTCAACTGAAGAGACAACAATCTCTTGAAGCAATGGAGCAAAAACTGTCTCTGTGGAATTTACTGAGAGAGCATAGTAGCTCCAACATGGAAACTTCCTAAGGGATTATCAAGGGGAACTTGCTAACATGTGCTTTTCTCTGTGCATGCTAACATTTGAAACTAATCTTAAGGTAAGGTAAGGTAAGGTAAGGTAAGAGACTTCACTGTAGATCCAAATTTTTGACTAAAGATCCAGAGAACATCTGTAGACACACTGCCTTTAAAGGGCTGACAGTGGCTTTATGTTTGTAGGTTCATTTTTCTTTAATAACTTTCCATATCAAGTTAATGTTTATCTTTCTCAAAATATTGGTTGATCACCGTAAATTAAGTTCGAATGTGGTAATTCAATATCTTCTTATAACAAAGTACTAATGTTTGAGGAAAAAGATTGCCTTGTGGATTTAGTTTTATATGTACTGGGTCTCTCAAAGATGAACAAACATTTGGAGCCAACTGGAATTCAACACTGAGTTAAAGCATTCAGCTAGCTATGCACAGCTGCCAAGTCCTTGGCAAAGGCCCTGAAATGGGGACCATTGCAAGTGGGGCCCTGTTTCTAAGTCTCAACAGACTCCAGGGTATCTATTTTTCTTTTTCTATTGGTCAAAAAGTCAAAAAGGGGAATTCAGCATTTTTTTCTACCTTTTTTCCCACCTTTCCACCTTTTTTCCACCTTTTTTTTGGCAATTTAGGAAGACTTTCTTTAAAATTGAATTTTTATATTTATTTTATTTTATAGATTTATTTTACTTATTTGAGAGAGAGAGAGAGAGAGAGAAAATGTGGGGGGTGGGAAGAAGGAGAGAATCTCAAGCAGGCTCCCTGTTGAGTGCAGAGCCTGACACAGGGCTCAATCTCAAGACCTGAGCCAAAACCAAGATTCTGATGCTTAATTGACTGAGCCACCCAGGTACCTCAAATTTTTCTTTTTAAAAGGTAAATACATGTACACAGTTTTTAAAGTAAAATAATGTTACTGGATCCTATCTCTCTATCTCCTGCTTCTCTTTTCTGAGAGGTAAAAACTTTCACCTTCAAAAATAGCTAAAATAAGTTAGCAATTTTCTAGCATTTATTTCTGTATTTCTAAATAATATACTGCTATTCCTTTTTTCAGTTTTAGACCTTATCTATAGACTTCCTACTATGGAAGATGATGATTTAACTTTCTTACCACCCACTCCATCCTAATGCACACATGGGACCTACAAAGAGCATTAGTTGCAGAGATATCACCAGACGGGAGTTGTGCCTGAAGGTCAAGGAATATAGCTGCTTCCAAAATGCACCACTTGTGGCTAGGATGAGGGTGAAGGTGGAATCAATATCTCAACCTCTTCTGCCCTTTTTTTCTTGCTCTAGCCATGGATAGCAGTGGCAGACATCTCACTGGCTGAACCCAATTAGAAGCCAGAATATAAAGGGCCCTCAGTCATGCAGTCTACAAAAGTCAGCCACCTAAGGCCAAGATATATATAGAACAGAGAAAAGTAACACATAAAATTTCTTGTTTTCCTTGAAGTTAATAATTGCCTTACTTTTTGTTGTTGTTTGTTTGCTAAGTTTTCTATTGCACTGTAGATACAAAAATGGAAATTTTGCCCTGATTCCAATACAGTTAGGTACTTTTCACCCTGGGACAATCCAAAAATAACAGGGTCTGTCTGGTTCTGGTCCCCCAAGTAATGAAAACTTGAATATTTCTTATAAATCTGCATTCCCCAACAAAAACAGCTTTATCCCTAGTTTTTAATTTGTGAATGTCTGGTGATAAGTCACAGCATCTGTGAAGGAGATAATCATGTCAGAAACATTTTTTTTCCCATCAAGAACAGACTAATATAAACTTGGTAGCTGGGTAATTGTGTGTGTGTGTTTGTGTGTGTGTGTTTTCCCTCTAAAAAGTTGTGTTATTAATTTGTGAGCCAGTCCTTATGGCTCTGACTTTCCTATAGTCTTTGCAGGTAACATTTTTCTTTCCTTTTCTAAATCCTTCTATTTCCAGGTCTTCCTTTGACGTTACCTATCAGTAATTCATCCAGAAACTTGTTGACAGACATAAAAGTTTCTTCTTAATGTTTAGCACATTGAGTATTCAATCAATTTCTACTTTTGGAGCCTGGTTTAACCTCTGAAGAAAGTAAATGATAGTCTTTTGCCTGGGAAGGGAAAGAGTGACTTTTGGCTACATAGGGAGGAGGGAAATGATGGGGAGGGGATCAGATGTTCTAAATATTCCTTAGACTGACTTACATAATGATCGTGTTTTTTTGCCCAACTTCTCTGCTTGCCTTTGGCATTTATTGGCATCTTCAATTTCTAAGGCTGTGAGGGATGCTTATTATGAAATCCCTCTCTGCTCGCAAAAGTTTAGAATTCAACTATTTCCACTTTGCTAAATCAGTTACTACTTACCCATTTGTATTCTAGCTTCCAAAATTTGTGTTGATCTCATTTGTCAGCTTTCATTTTCTGTCTCATTTTCTTGTTCCTAGGGGCTTTTGCTATTATTATTATTATTATCAGTAGTAGTAGTAGTAGTAGTAGTAGTAGTAGTAGTAGTAGTAGTAGTAGTAGTAGTATTTGCTTTCATTTAGTGAGATTTTGTCAGGGAGTAGGCTAAAATCATGTGTTCAATTAGTTATATTTAATTAAATGCCAGAACTGCTTCTTTGGGGCACAAAAAAACCCTAAATTCCAGGATTCAGCATTCTTTCACATATAGGTATTTCTGATAAGAATCAATTTGTCTTGGATTTATCAAATGTTGTCACTTTGAACATATTCTATGAGCACTTTACATCCTTTTGGCCCCACCTCTTACTCTGCGCACTGCTGTGGCAAATAGTTTCCTGCAGGTTTAGACTGTTGCACGTGGTTTTGTTGTGATTTGTCTTATTTTAGCCTCTGGTTCCTGCTCTAGAGCATCTCTGATACTGAGGAGTGGTACCCACAGAATCTCTGGACACTCATGCATGGAAAAAAGGGAAATCCAGGGGAATTTAATATCCATGGTGTCATTCTTGACCAATGGGGGACAGTAGCCCATGAATGAATGCTTCCTTTTTTTGTACTTGGCTGACAGTTCTCAGATGCTTTGCAGGAGACTTCACTACACTTGGATTTCGGTCTTGGGAGAGCCTGAGCCATAAACTCAGCCACACCAAGTTGGACTTATGACCTACAGAATTGTGACCCAATAAGTAGGTGTTGTTTTAAGCTACATTTGTGGTAATTTGCTGCATAGCAATAGAAAACAAATACAGTCTGAGCTGTGTTGCTCAAACAGAGCCTGAGACCAAGACTTCTGGGCTCCTACTTTTATCAGAGAGTGCAACTCCCCAATAAGGAACAAAAATAAGGGAAAAGAGGAGTGATGTCAAGAAGAAGGAAAATGGAATGGGACAACATTTATTAAGAGTGACTGATTCCCCCATTTTGAAGGATAGTTTCTTGAGAGTCATATAAACGATTGCTTCTCAGGATAGTTCTCCCAGATGAGAAAGAAAGAAAAATTACTGAATTCTTTTTTGGCTCCTGTCTCTCTTTGGAGAGGTTCTCCCCAGTGGGTGTTAATTCCTCTGCACTTCCTGAGTATGAATGTGTAGGCACAGAGCGTGTCCTGTGGGGTCTCGCACCTCAGTGTCAACAGGAAAGCTACAGGATATATGAGGGAAGTGAGGTGCTCTTGGTCTGCCCAATTGGAGTTGCTGCAGTTTACACAGAGGTGACTGCCATAGTGTTGGCTAAGCTGGTACAAGAGGCCAAAGGCCACAGAGAAGGCACAAGGGAAAGGATCTGTCTGAAGTGGCACAGAAGAGGTGACTGAAACAGTAAGAATGGTCGCTTGGGGTCCCCTTTTAGGCAGAGAAAACTGAAGAAATGGTTAAAATTCCATCATATTTTGTTTTGAGTGAATAGTTTCTTTGACAGAGATCACTAACTGTAGTTGCAAAATTCAGCATAATATTTGCTGTAAACAGGATATCTAATCCTGCTGGAGCATCTCCATAAAAATTGTTCTAGGCTTTTCTGAGGAACTTTGATGTCCCAAAGCAAACCATTCCTCGTCAACTCTTTTCTTAGTAAACATGACAATTTTCTCTCAGAATTTTTTTCGAAACATAGTTTTCTTATTTAACACAGAGTTGATTTGGAGATTGTCCAAAGAGATAGATACAACATTTTGATCTGTAAGGCATTCTCCAGGAGTAAACATATATTTGTAATATCAACCCTTCTGAAGTTCAAATTATGCTGACTTTTGCCTACAGTTACTTTGAAGAGTTTCCAATTTTCTCCTTCATCTCTGGTCCAGGGAAGAGATAAGCTTTCTTCTAGTGGTTTTTATCATCATCATCATCACCATCATTATCACAAAGAAAACTCTTCCCAGACTCTCAGAACTTTCCCCCTCATGTCTTCTTTAGTAGAATCATATCACCTCTTCACCCTTAGCTCCAAGAGAGGCTGGGAAAGGCAGTATCTGACATTTTCACAGGCTTTTATGGGAGGTAGGTTCTAATATCTGTGGAGAAAGGGAAAGAAATGGCTGTGTAAAGACAACTCAGCAACTACTTTTTCTGTTTTCTTCATTTTCATCAGTCTTGTCTCTTTTGAGACTTACTCCAGATAACTTGACTAAAACTGGAGACATGAATCTTCTCAGCCATATATTTACAGACCAAATTCAGGATAGGTGATCTCTATCAGTGATTCGTCTCATCCATTATCTATTGATTCTTAGCAGAGTCACTCTTAGAGGGTACCTTTTTAAGTTCAAAGGGTACCTTTCTTTCCCCCTAACCATTGATTAAGATGGGGAGGTTTCACAATTTTCAAACAGTTTTGAGTTTGAATCTTTATGGCTACATGACGCATTTGTTACTTGTTTGATCCTCGAAGCATTGGAGCTTCCAACTGCTCAGAAAGAAAGAAATTAGGAAAGTCATTTACCCATCATCACTGGGTAAATTACATATAAGGGAATATAGATGAATTTTTCAGACTAGAGAAATTTATTCCTTGAATAATAGGAGGCTCTCAGGAATACTGAGATAAGGCAGGGCCCCCATTGTCTGCCACTTCTCACTGCTGCACTTGCTTCTTTTCCATCTGCTTTTTCCGATCTGTACTGGTGTTAGAAAAATGACTGCTGAGCTTAAAACAATTTTGCCTAAAATAAAAGCAAGTGGTATTTGACTTGTGGATTCTTCTAAGTTTCCCATCAGTGTCTGCCTCAGACAGCTGCCAAGTGAGATATGCCGGTGTTTGATTTCATGGCCACCCAGGGAAGGATCTTCCTGGGAAGACCCAAGGGGAGGAAGGTCTGTCAGCATCCTATATTTCTAGCACAACCCCTTCATTTGATGGAGGCCTGGAAAAATTTCATCACACAGTCAGTTAGTGGAAGAAGCTGGGCCAGAATTCAGATCTTTGGTGTTTTTTCCCATGTACGTGGACACAGACTCTTTGAGCCGCATGCTCAGTTTTGCTCACATCAAGCGGAAACCTCATTGGAAAGAATTGAGACTTTGTCCTCTTTGCAGCCATATTCACAGCACCCTAAATGTGTATACTGGGTGTTTAATAAATATGGAAAGATTGAATACTAGATTTTTTCTCAGTTTCTTTTTTTTTGGTGTATTATCATTCTCATTATATTCTTTTAAATTGGGTTTTGTTGTAAGGGGGGGAGTAGAATGTAATAATCTTGTGAGGAGCAAAGGCCTATAAAAATCAGAGCCTTTGAAAATGAACATCTTGCACTTTATTACTGTGTCAGTACAGAAAGCAAGGAGCAGGGTTTGGGGGTGCAGGTCTGAACCTGGGGAGCATACTACAGAGAAGGAGAAGAAGTGGAAGAAGAAGGAGGAGGAGGAAGAGGAGAAGAAAGAACACTAGTGAGGAAGGATGTCTTAGAGGAAGAGAAGAATTGAGGTATTTTTATAGAGCAACCCCTATGAGAAAATACATCCTTATTGGGCATCAAGTGGGTGAGAATATTCTCCTTACTCTTTATGTTTCTGTGTGGAAGAACTTCAGCTAGAGTTATACTCCTGGCCTTTCCTCACTCCTGAGAGAAAAAATGGAGCAGGCTTGGCACAGCTCCTTCCTTTTTCTATTAAAGATCCTCCTGCCTAGTCTTCTCTCTGCCATGTCTTAAGAGGGCTGCTCTTGAGGGTGAGGCCTGCCTGCCATGGTCCAGCTGCGCTTGTCTAAGTCTGAGGTAAAGTTGTACAACCTTAGTGTGGCCACACATCAAAGCCATGTTCTACTATCCCCACTTTCATCAGTATAGCAGTCCCCTCTTCTGCGTGGGGAATATATTCCAGGATCCCCAGGAGATGCCTGAAACAGCAGATAGTACTGAACCCTATATAGATTACACTTTTTCCTATATATACACATCTATGATAAAGCTGAATCACATGCCTTAAATTAGGCATGGCATGAGATTAACAATAACTAAAAATAAAATAAAACAAATATAATAATATACTGTAATAAAAGTTATGTGAATGTGGTCTCTCAAAATATCTTATTGTGCTGCACTCACCCTTCTTGTGATGAGACAATAAAATGAGGCGAGTGATGGGGATTGTGACTTAACGTTGACCTTCTTCCGCTTCATGGTCGCCATAGTTGACCATGGGTAACTGAAACCATGGAAAGCAAATTACAGATTAGGTGGGGGAACGACTATAATCAGATTGATGTTCTGGTCTCCATCTGCCTGACGTCTGTTGGCTCCAAACATGGGAGAGGAAAATAAGCTCTCAGTGGTTGACCATTGAAATCTCTCAGTAGTATGTTTTGGCTGTTGGCATTGATGTTTCTGAGAAGCTGGAATTTCTTGCTTTAAAATAGAATTATGTAATTATTACCACTTACTGAGAACATACATGTCAGGTACCATGCTAACTACTTTATGTGCATTATGTTGCTGGATCCTCATTGCAGTCCTGACGGGTCGATCCCATCATCATCATCCCATTTTACAGATAAATAAGCAGTTTTAGTAAGTTAAGGATTTTTCCATGTTCAATATGGCTATTAAGCAGTGGAAGAAGCTTTTGAACTCACTTTTATCTGGTTCTTCATCCTGTTCTTAACTACCAGCTTACCACGTCTCCCATAGCTATTGAACTAAAGAAATTTAGGAGCAACAGGAGAAAAACAAAGTGTTTTGGAAAAAGGAAAGAAAGTCCTGTGAAAAATACTATGGGCTAATATAGGGTATGGTCAAGCAAGAAAGATTGTCTTCTGGAAAACACTGGCCCAAAGTGGTCCAATTGTATGAATACATTATCTGCAGTTATTTCAAGAAAGAATACTCCATGAAACAAAATGTTATATTCACTTCCAAAGAGCAGTTTAGAATTCAGAATGATTTTTTCCTCCATGTATCCCCCTCCCTCTATTTTTTTTTTTCCTCTCCCTAATCCTTTGTGTCCTTTCTGCCCTCAGTAAACAACATCTGCTTATCCATACTGGTTTTCAGGGCCTTTGGGCAATTTTTAAATTCTTACCGTCACTCAATTTCTCCTTTGAAAATGTAAAGAGTTGTGACTATGACTTCTCTATCTGGGTGTGGGTTATGATGAATTCTATAAAGTTTGCAGCATACTTTGAAGGTGCATGATTAAGTGCTAAGCTTTTGTGTCTGTACAAATTTAAGTATTTTTATACCATACGCACATTTAAACCTAAGGAGTACTTTCTAGTCTTCTGATGGCTTCTCCAAAAATGTCTTAGAACCAGTTGTATAACATTGAAAAGTGGGATCTTCCAAATGAATCTCAACTCAAATTTCCCTTTCCCACGATTATAAGATGGAGAGCATTTGTAATGATCTTTGCTGAGTCAGGCTCCTTGGGGGAGGGATCGGTTTCATCATTTCAAAACATCCTCGCAAAACTCCAGCCCATTCACATGTGGTAACTTGCCGAGTAGGGTCGTTCCCAGGCAGTTGGGAGGGTAACACAGGCACGGGCAGGAGGAGAAGCGTTAGGGCATTGGGAAATGCTCTCCGGGTTGCTGCCAAAGACCGTCACAGAAACTGCACAGAAACTCATATACCTTGAGCAAATCCAGCAGGCACTTGGAAAGAACAGAAAAGGAGGACGCAACTTCATGTATAGGAAGAAGGTTAGATAGAAACAAGGCTGGGGGCATTGGTATTTTAAAGATTTGTACTCCTGCCCGGATTCTTGTTTTCCTACTAGCACTTTGTTCAATAAAGTGTTTCAGTGGCTGAGCTGGGGTGGGGGTGGGGGGCAGGAGCGCTCGCTCTCCAGAGCACCGATCAATGGGAGGGGAGGTGGAGTGGGGGGAAGTCACACCTCCCCTCTGGGTTTGACGGGCTACCTGCAGCTTCTGATGACTTGTTTAACAAGCCTCTGATGAGTGTAGAGACATCCAGTGCAAAGCAATGAATCACTTCCAGGGTGCTGTGGTGAAGGTCATCTGTGAGGCAGTGGGGAACCCAGGAAATGGAACATCAGGGTCCTGTAAAGAAGGACAGCAAGTGTAGCCATTCCCCACCCCCACATATTTGTTTTTCGGCCCTACTGCTCCACTTTTCAGCTAAGGTCACCGAACTATTACCTCATCCTCTGTGAACCTTGATCCTCACCTTCAAGGCTCCTTTGGGTTTGGCTGAAGGAAAGCTGCTGAAAGCCGAGAGTTAAAGACACAAAATTTCTCTAGATGTCCCAAATGTCCTTTAGCTTTTCTAAAATATTTACGGGTGACCGGGCAGCCACACCACAGCTTTCTACAGAAAACTTCCCACAGCAGCCTTCTACCTCTCTCCTCGCTAGCCTCCCTACACCCAACAGTCTAACTCTGGGTCAGAACTTATTTAGATTTATTTTCACAAAGTAATACCATTTAACTAGTAATTTGTTCCAGCTTTTTGAGCATCTGCTAATATGTGGTGGGAGACCTCAAATTCAATGGACTCATTTTTAATGAATGTCAGATAGGAAATAACCTGTTATTATTATATTATTTATTCTCCCTTCCCTAAGAGGTACATCAATCTGTCATGTAGAGTACATCCCTCTCTTTAGCAAGAAAGGGAAAACTTGATGAGCAGAATTTTTTTTTTAACCTTTCAATAAACTGGGAGACCTTGGACTTTGGATCCCTTCCTTCACCTCCTTCTAATTTTTCTTTTAATCATGACAACTTGCCCAAACTAAATTTGAATGAGTTGGCCTACAAAATTCTTTTTTATCATTAGACTGTGGGAAGAAATTTAAAAATGACAGAGAGAACATACTGATAAGGTTTAGAATAAAAATGAGGAGCTGAGAGTGGCAGGGTTAGCATGACTATTGGATTGACCCTTCTAGGCAAGTAGGGTCAACAGAAATACAATGTGAGCCACGTATAGACCTAGTAGCCACATTAAAAAAAAAGAAAGAAAGAAAACAGGTGAAATTGATTTGAAGAATGTATTTTATTTAACTCATTATCTTCTATGTACAGCATAATCTCAATTCAGACAAGGTGCATTTCAAGTCTTACCATCCATATATTGCTAGTCACCACTGTACGGGACACCCTATTCCATATTCCCCATATTCTCCTTCATGATAGCATCTCACCCACTTTGCTTTAAAACTCAGAGCCCGGATCTTCTTAATGGAAAGCCCAAGCTCTGCTTGTGTATTTTAAAAGCACACTGTTGGTTTCCTTTTTAGCTTTAATCTTCATTTCCTCTTGGCTCAGCCCACTTGGAATAATATCCTAAAAATTGATACTAGGTGAAAGGGGTTACGGGAAACTGGATTGTGTCAGGGGAAGGATCAAAGCCAGACTCCATAAATGGATAGTTCTGTGTTTAGACCTTAGGCTTCTTTCTCATGAAGGAGGCCCCCCAGCTGGTCTACTGTAGAAAAAAATGTTTATCTTTGTAACGAAGTCTATCCTTTAATTCCTAGTCAGAACACAGGAATTCACACCAGACATTTAATAAATAATACATATGTTCACACTTATTTTTCAAAAGTAGTGTTCTTTTCCCACATAAAGAAATACTTCACAGGCAGGGGCCACAGAGTAGAGGCAGGCTCATTCCTGTGGGAGATTCTGGAGTGGCCAATGGTATGGAATGGGGGAATTAGCCCACAAGATCATCACTCTATCCAAGTTTTCAGAGCTCAGGAAAGTCAGGAATCTCTCATTCTCCAGCTTCATTCCCTTTCTTAACTTTAAAGTGTTGACAGGAAATTTTAAGTCTTTTTTTTTTTCCCCATGCACCTCCCTGGGTACAGGAGGCCTGTTCCAAAAGTTTACCACACTTCTGAGCCCATCTTGCTCTTTACCGAGAGTATAACTATAGGTGAATGACCTCTTCACTTAAATGTCTTCTTAGAAGACAGGTTCTGTCATTTCTTTACTAGGTGACTTTGTGCAAGTTACTTGACCTACATTCTTGTTTTTTCATTTGTAAAGTGGAGGTAATAATATTTACCTCACAGGACTGTTGAAGGATTAACTGAGGTAACGTGTGGGAAAGCATGGTAGAATCTGTATAACTGTGTACATACTTCCATTGTTAATAGTGTTCTGGTGGGGTTCCAAGATATATTCCTGCTGAATTCTCTGCCTATTCCAACCTTTTTAAAAAAAGTTCTTGGGGCTCTTGACCCTTCCTCTATCCTGAATCTCAGCTCTTCAAGCTTTGCCTACCTCTTTTCAGACTGTCTGGTCCTGCAGTCCTTGCTGAGTGGATAAAGGGCCACATGACCATGTTGTGTCTAGCCACACGGAGGGCTAGAGACAGACACCTAACTCAAACTGGGTCACATATGCTTTCTTTCCCTCGAATTGGAGATTGGGACCCAGGGTGTTTATTAATTGTTGAATTTGAAATGATTTTGAAAGTCAATTCTTAAATATAGCAATGCACACCTGCTCTCATCCAGGGGTCTCTGAGAACCTGTCATGGGGTCCCGAAAGTTGAAACCATTTTTATAATAACGTTCAATGATTATTTGCCTTTTTTACTGGGCTTTTTGCTCATGGTGTAAGGACAAAAAAAGCTAGCATCTTAGCATGAATCAAGGCTGTGCCACCCAACTGTAGTCGTTATATTTTTCACCACCACACACTCACAGTAAAAAAAGGAAAAAAATAAAAGAACAGAAAAATAAAAAACCAGTTTCTCTCTCTCTCTTTAGAGAGGATGGAGGGGCAGAGGAGAGGGAGAGAGAGAATCTTAGGCCCAGTGTGGCGCCCAATGTGGGCTTGATCTCACAACCTTGAGATTGTGACCTGAGCCAAAATCAAGAGTTGGATGCTTAACTGACTGAGCCACCCAGGCATCCCAAAAGCCAGTTTCTCTTAAGGATGTTCTTGACGAAGCAGCAAGCATTATTAATTTCATTAATTCTTGACCCTTGACTGCATATCTTTTTAACATTCCTTGAGATGAAAAGGGAACTATGCATACAGCACTTCCACTGCCTACCGAAGTAGGAAGCTGTCTTGGGGTAAACCACTCATATGATTGAGTTGTGACCTAAACAAGTAGCTTTTTAGAGAAACACCACTCTTTTACTTGAGAGAACAAACTATGGATTCTCAGACCCAGGTATTTGGCAAATATTTTCTTGAAAATGAAGAAAGTTTTCCTGTCACTTCAAAGAAAATAACTAGCAGAATTTTTTGCCAATGATAAAATTTGAGCTTCCAAATGAAAACTGGAATTTTGAAAAACTTTTTCTCTGTGACTGTGAACTTGATAGCTTTTCAATACTTAAAGATCTTTCTGATGGAATCAATAGTGATATTGACAAATGTGATTTAAAAATGTATGTTTATATATTTTCACAGAACTAGAACAATCCTGAAATTTGGATGGGACCTCAAAAGACCTCAAATAGTCAAAGCAATCTTGAAAAAGAAAAATGTAACTGGATGTATCACAATTCCAGATTTTAAGTTATATTGTAAAGCAGTAGTAATTAAAATAGTGTGGTACTGACATAAAAACAGACACATAGATCAATGGGATAGAACAGAAAACCCAGAAATAAACCCACAATTATATGGGCAATTAATCTTTGACAAAGGAGGACTGAGGGAAAAAGGCAGTCTCTTTAACAAATGGTATTGGGGAAACTGGACAGCCACATGCAAAAGAATGGATCTGGACACCTTTCTCTCACCACACACTAAAATAAACTCAAAATAGATTAGAGACCAAAATGTGAGACCTGAAACCATAAAAATCCTTGAAGAGAGCACAGGCACTAATCTGACATCAGCTGTAGCAACATTTTTCTAGACAGGTCTCCTGAGGCAAGGGAAATAAAAGCAAAAATAAACTATTGGGACTACATCCAAATAAAAAGTTTCTGCACATTGAAGGAAACAATCAACAAAACTAAAAAGCAACTTACAAAACAGGAGAAGATATTTGTAAGTGACATATCTGATAAAGGGTTAGTACTCAAAATATATAAAGAACTGCTACAATTCAATGCCCCCCCCCAAAAAAATCCAATTTAAAAATGGTCAGGAGACAACAGACATTTCTACAAAGAAGACATACAGATGGCCACCAGACCACATGAAAGCATGCTCAACATAACTCATCTTCAGGGAAATGTAGATCAAAACCACAGGGAGATATCATTTCATACCTGTCAGAATGGCCAAAATCAACAACACAAGAAACAAATGTTCGTGAGGATGTGGAGAAAAAGGAACACTTTTTCACTGTTGATGGGAATGCAAATTGATGCAGCCACTCTGGAAGACAGTTTGGAGGGCCCTCAAAAAATTAAAAATAGAACTACCTTATGATCCAGGAATCGCACTACTGGGTATTTACCCCCAAAACACAAAAACACTAATACAAAGGGATACATGCACCTCTGTGTTTTTTTGCAGCATTATTTACAATAGCTAAACTGTGGAAGCAGCCCAAGTGTCCATCGATAAATGAATGAATAAAGAAGATGTGATATATATATATATATATACATACACATATACATATATATGAATATTATTCAGCCGTAAAAAATGAAATCTTGCCATTTACAACAACATGGATGGAGCTGGAGAATGTAATGCTAAGTAAAATATGTCAGTCAGAGAAAGACAAATACCATATGATTTCCTCATAAATGGAATTTAAGAAACAGAACAAATGAGCGAAGGGAAAAAAAGAAGGGCACCTGGGTGGTAGAGTTGGTTAAGTGTCCAACTCTTGGTATCAGCTCAGGTCATGATCTTAGGGTTGTGGGATTGAGCCCTACATCAGGCTCTGTGCTCAACATGGAGTCTGCTTGAGATTCTCTCTCTGACTGCCCCCCAAATAAATGCCTTAAAAAAAGAGAGAGATAGAGAGGGAGAGAGACAAGCTAAGAACCATTCTTAACTATAAAGGACAAACTGATGGTTACTAGGGGGAAGGTGAGTGGACGAATGGGAAACACAGAGGATGAGGACCAAAGAATACACTTACGATGAAAAAAGAAAATAAAATTATAAAAAAATAAAGTGCTGTGAAAATATTTTAAAAAAGTGTTGATGGCTGAGGCAAACCTCAGTGGTAGGTGTGCAGATTATATTGTCCTATTGTTTCCCATTTTTCTATATATTTGAAATATTTTTTAATAAGAAGGAAGGAAAATAACAAAAATTAAAATATATATATTTATATGAAATGTGTCAACATTTAGAAGAGGTACATAAACATCAGTAAACGCATATTTTCCAAATAACATATACATGGGTAGGAGGTCTATTCAAAGTGAATGGACTAATGGATTTTAATATAAAAAGTAAGAAAAACTCATTTTTCCTCCACCCCACCCATTGATATAAATTCAGGTTACACATTGCATTTAAACTTTAAGAAACTACCACTTGCTGAGTTTCAGCGTAGTTACCAAAAATTATCCACAAGCATTTGGAAAGCCTATTCAAACATTCGGTTCTTTTTTTAGCTACATGTCTCTGTGAAGCTGCATATTCTTCACATACTTCAATCAGAACGACATATTGCAACAGACTGACTGTTGAAGCAGATGTAGGAATTCAGCTATCTTCTATTGAGCAAGCCATTAAAGGTATTCACCAAAATGTCAAACAATATTATTGTCACTAAAATGTTTTGTTTTTGGGAAAGCAAAAGAACAACAAAAAATCAGACTTAGGCAGCTATGTTTGGCCCATATATGTGCAAGTGATTACATGAAGTTAGTATTTAGAGAGGAAGAGAGAAGAAATAGAAGTGTAGAGAGAAGCAGAGATGAGAGACAATATGGAAAGAGAAACAGAGACAGAGAAAGAGACAGACAGACAGAGACAGAGAGAGATAAGACTCAGGTTTCTGATGACTTCCATATCTGGTTTTCATCTCTCTTGAAGCTTAGATACGCTGCCCAATTTAAAGTTCTAGGTTTTTATGTATTCTTCCAGTAAACCCCCTTGCTATTGAAGCTGGCTTAGAAACAATCTGTTCCTTATGTGGTGGCATAAATCTCAGCTCATAGACTCAGGTGTGCAAGAGATATACTTTTTTAAAATGATCTATAAATTAACTTAAAATTTTCTATAAGTCTACTTAATTTTGTCTTTGGGCCTACATCCTGCTGGGTTAGTGAGAGTCATTCCTGGAGTTTCCTTGCCCATTTTTAGGTTGTTTCAAAGCACGAGGGAGCTCAGTCTGGGAAAGATGCTCCCATGAAGGTTCTAATCATAGACTAGAGAAATACTATGTGATGATCTGCCTGAAGTGACTTCTCTCTGAGGAAAGGCAGGGCAGTGTCCCCTCCTCAGTCTCGGCATGGCTTTTCTGCATGACAGGGAAAAGCCATGCCAAGAAAACCAAAGGAATATTGAGATGGAATTTTTCTATTTGGGTTTCTTGACGCACTGGGAGAGAGGATGGAAGAGGATTCAGAGTCAGAATAGGGAAAAAGGGTACAATTGCCCCGGGGGGGGGGAATGTAATGCACCTTATCTCCCTACCTCATGTCTCTGCCACACCTTGTATTTGTAAAAACTAATGTCTCTAGAGGGCTCTCTTTTGCCTGTGAACATGTATATTCCCTTCACTATGCCCCTGGAAGTGACAGTGGAAGAATCCGTGTGAGCTTTGATGGCGTGGAGAATTTGGGGGACTCCATTATTCCAGTCTACACACTTCCTCATAGTGTGATCAGTTCTTCCACATCCACCCCTTTCTTCCTTTATTGTTCTACAGCCACCACCCCCAATTGCCCTCATTCCGCCATGCCTGGATCCAACTGGCCTCCCTACTTTGGTGAGCCATTCTGCACACAGATCCTCAGATGAATCCTCCTGAGATGCAATGTTAACTTGTCATACCAGTTCACTTGGCACTTAACAGAGCTCCTTTTTGAAGATCGTTGATTTATGTGAATGGTTTGTCTTCCTTTGAAAGGAGAGACTGTTTTCTGTTTCTGTGTATCCCCTATGGCCCAGCACAATATACAGTGTTTGTGGTGGCTGCTGCTTTGATAGGAACATCAGAAAGGTCTTTAGATGATTATAGGTAATTCATTCAATAATTTTTATTTAGGGGGCACTGGGGTTCCTCAATTGGTTAAGGTCTAACTCTTGATTTTGGCTTAGGTCATGATCTCAGGGTTGTGAGATGGAGCCCTGTGACCAGCTCCGTGCTGGGTGTGGAGCCTGCTTAAGATTCCTGTTCTGCCTCTCCTGCTCCTCCCTCCGCTAAAAAAAAAATAATTTTTATTTAGCACCTGTTGGTTGCCATCTGCCTCTGGGTGCTGGGGTCTCAAATATGAATCAGCTACATCCCTTTTGTGCTCATCATAATGCAGCCTAATAAGTGCTAGAAGAGCTCACTAGTTGAGAGCTTGTCTCTACTGTCCAGCTGTCCCGACCTGTGTCAGGCTAGTTTAGCCTTCCTCTCTGCTCCCAAATGTCCTCAGCATTTGTCCATGAGTGCACTTAGCATGCAATCTGTGTTTTGAAAAATATAGCATATTATTTTGGAAAATTTCAAACATACATATAATTAGAGAGAAGGGTATAATGATCCCTGCCCTTGCCTCAATAGTGATCAACATTTGACATTCTGGTTTTGTCTGTCCCCCCAAGTATTTCTTCTGGGGGAGAAATTTAAGGCAAATCCTGGACATTCTATCATTTCATTCACTAATACTCAAGAATTTATCTCCAACAGATAAGGATTTTTTTGAAAAACATAATTGTAAAACTATTATCATACTTAACAAAATTAAAAATAATTCCTTAATGTCGTCTAGTATCTGGTTCCTGTTCGTTTTTTCTCTAGTTGTCTCAAAAATGTTTTTTTTGTAGTTTTTATTTTCAAATTGAGGTCTGTAGTTGCATTTGGTTGCTACATTTTTAAAGTTTCTTTTAGTCTCTAACAGCTGCCATCGTGGCCTCCACTCCCATGTATTTTTGAAGAAATCAGGTCAGTTGTTTGTTTCCATAGTCTGATTTTGGCTAGTTCCACCCCTGTGGTGTTTCTATCCTGTGCTGCTATCTCTTATATTCCTGTAAATTGGCAATTAGATCTAGAGGCTTACTGGTTCTATTTTTCAGAAAAGAATATGTCATAGCTGTGTATCTTCAACCGCACCACACCAGGGGACACATAATGTTCTATTATACTGTATTCTCATGTCTGTTTTCTTGTCTTTCTTGTTTGACTTGCTTTTTCTTGAGGGAAGGGCTTCTTAATTAATTTAGACCCCACAGTGCCTAGCCCCTACTCAGTCCAAAATAACTGAAGAGCCAGTGGACAGCTCTACTGAGGGAGCTCAGATGGACTTCCTCAAAGACCTGGGTCTTGAAGGATGAGCAGGCATTTGTCAGGCGGATGATGGAACAGACTTCCCAAAGAACAGACCTGGGTGAGTTCAGGAGTCTCTGTAACCTTTGTGGGTGTAATAGTGCTTAGGGAGAGAGGAGTCACAACTAATGAAGTGGCATTAACATTAGCCCTGCTGGTTATGAAGTCAGAGGGAATATCTCACAAAATAGTGCTAAGATCATTTCTCTATTATCTTTGGCCTAATTCCAGTCACCATTAGGGACTAGCCAGCGAATTATAAAAGCCAGGTAAATCTCAAAAAAAGCCTGCTGGGAAGCAGTGTTAGTAGCATTTCGGGGATTGGGCTGGGCTCTCTCCTATACATCATCAATCCCATATATCCAGTCATTCACTGAGAGAGACGAGCAGCGACCTTGCAGAAAGATGGTTCTAGACTCAAGTCTAGCTCTGACGCTAACTGGCTGAGTAACCTTGGGCAAGTCCTCTAATACTTTTGAACCTTCATCTCTTGATCAGTAAAGCGGAGACAATAGCATCTACCTCGGAGACTGGTTGTGAGGAAGGAAAGCGTGAACAGATACACTAAACATCCAATGTGGTGTTGAGTGTTAATTAATGAGTACAAAGTCTCTTCCTTCTGTTCCATAACCAGAGGGATAAGACACCGTGTCAGGCGGGGGGAAACAAAGGTGAAGCTGTCTTATACGGACGATGTCTTCTGGGAGCTTGCAGACCAGTGACGGAGGAGACAAGGTGTGTGGTGAGGGCATTATTTATAGAGTGCCGTAGGAGGCAGAGCTAAAAGTGCCAGGGAATAGACATCTCTTTGCCACGTGTGTCTGCACGCGTACAGGCTGACTTCACCCATAGCAGGCGGTGCCCCTAGCTAGATTCGACCGTGTTCTGCTTCTCCTGTTACAACATGCTAGAGTGTCTAACTTGGATGTTGAAAGGAAAAAGAACAGAAAGGGCTTCTTTTTTTTGCTTCTATGAAGAAGGGGGCAATCTGCCAAAATGACCTGGTGACATCCCTGACCTAGGGCTGAGGACACACTGGGTTCCCCACATTCTTGCCATTAGTTCAAAGACTCTTGGGAGTCCATTGGATCCAGGTGCCATAGAACCCGGATCTTTGGATCAGTGATCTTAATCTGATTAGCTTTCATCTGTGATGCCCACAAAGCTCACCTGGGTGATCTGATAGAAAGTACGAACTACAACCTGAGTCTGACGGTAATTTGGAAGAATCTCTTGCTGTCACACACTGGGAATCGGAGGGCCACATCCTGCTCACGGGGGCCTGAAGGCTCTGAAAACAACACTTTCCCTTTTGGAAGCATAGACCCTGCAAGGATTTGTCTCCAGGCAGCCCTATAGCCTCCTCTTCCGGCACCAGGGAGACTGCTGCTTCCCTCGTGATTTCTGGAACTTATCATGGGGGAAAAGGAGCAGGGCCAACCATACTTCCCTGCCAAAGGTGAGCTTTCCCCACAGCACCTTTGTGAGAGCCCACACCATTGAGTGCCTAAGGCTGGTGCTGAATTGGTGAATGGTGGGCGGCTCAAAGGACAGACTTCTTTTTTGTAAAATCTAACTCGGAGATCCAGCTCCGCTGCCTACATTGTGCTCACACTTTGTGGATCTGACAGCCTGTGGGTTTGGGCTGGATTTGCAGCTTTATTAGGCATTGCAGCAGCTGAACAGGCTTTTCTTTCCTTCCCCCCACCCCCAAACCCCAGTTCCCCTAGCTAGTCTTAAGATTTTCAGGCTTTTCTTTTCTTTTGTTAAAACTGTGAAGTGTCATACAGTTACTGAAAAGATCAGAAAAAAAAATGTACAGCATAATGAAGAGAACACCCAGGTAACCAACACTCAGATCAAGAAGTAGACCATTTTTAGCTCCCAGAAACACATCCCTCCTCCAAGTGCCCCTCCAGGCCACACTCCTCCCTGATTTTAATTCTAATTGTTTCCTTGTTTCTCTTCATGCTTTGACACCTATTTATCTAGAAACACTATAAATTTGTCTTCTATGCTTTGACATTTATATAAATGGGATGATATAGGATGTATTATTCCAGGTGAGATGTGTCCTTACATTTACATGGAGCAGCAATTTGCCTGTTTTCATGGATATATAGTATTCCAACACATGACACATAATATATTATTCTGTTGTTGCTGGGTATTCGAGCTGCTTCTAGGTTTTTACCTTATATCAGGATGCTGCTGAAAACATTCTCGTACAGTTCTCTTAGTGCACGAATGCGCTCCGCCAAAAAGAAAGTGTGATCTCAGTTTATGAAGCTGGGGACAGGAGGCTTTGACAATGAATCAATGAATGCTGAGATAGATGCAGGGAGCTGTGTGTTCAGGATGGTGTTCCAACCTCTCTCCTGCTCACCACTGGGTGGGTGGTTGGAGCTAGAGGTCCCTGTTATTAGAATTCTCCCCAGAAATCAAGGGGGGAAAGAAACAAGAAGAAAGAAGCATAAAGGGAACAACTTGAAAGGGTACTGAACCAGAGATCAAAGAGCCCTTCTTGCTGCTGGCTTTTGATGTTTGCGTAATTGCACACACTGAAATAATTAATTAACTTATCTTCAGAGCTTACTGCCTTTCCCACCTACTGCCTTCTAATCAGCAACTCTCCACTCAAGGCCAACACCGTCATCATTAGCAAGTTCTGGGACTTGGAGTGAGGGTGTCCTTGCTGCCGCAGGCACTCAGTGCTCCTGGAATAGCTCTGGGGAAGAGCTTTGAAGCTCACAGGCAGAGGCTGTAAAATCAGAGAAAGTTGGAACTGGGAGCCGTTAGAGATCATCATAGTCAGACTGGCTGTTTATAAGCTTGGTGGGGAAAGTGGAGTTTTAATGGGAAAGAAGTGGTGTTTGTTTTCATTCCACAGAGTTGGTAGGCAGGGTGTGTGCAAGGAAGTATTCCCATTCTTCTCTGTCCACATCCTTTTTTGTCTTCTTTAGCACCATGCCTCCTGTTTCAGAAATTAATTCATCTATTCTTCTAGCTTTGAGGAATAGGTACCCATATTCCTCCAAGATGCCTTTGACAAGGTGCCAATCAATGCAGCCTTGAAGGTACCAAGCAGAAAACAGAGCATTCAGAGATAGGAAAAGGAAACATGGAAAAAATGGATGTCAGGACAGATAAAACCAGTCTGTAGTGACAGAGGTGAGGAGGGTGGTATCAAATGGGTGAGGACATGAGGAAACCTTTTGTGGGGAAGGAATGTTTTAAATCTTGATCTTGATGGGTGGTTACATGGGTGAATGCATATGTAAAAATTCATCCAGCTGTGCGCTTACATCTGTGCACTTTAAGGAATAGAACTTGCATGTTGATTTAAAAAAAGACTGTCAGGAAGCTTCTCTGCATTGATCAACTGTGCTTTTATCCCCGACTTCCTCCTTTTTGTGACAGGTGTCATACATATCACATTCATATGTGAAAAAAAAAGGCCACAATACTACGCCATCATTTCTACTTTATTTTTTTTATTTTTTATTTTTTTGTTATTTATTTATTTGNCCTCCTTTTTGTGACAGGTGTCATACATATCACATTCATATGTGAAAAAAAAAGGCCACAATACTACGCCATCATTTCTACTTTATTTTTTTTATTTTTTATTTTTTTGTTATTTATTTATTTGACAGAGAGAGAGAGAGAGATCAAGTAGGCTGAGAGGCAGGCAGAGAGAGGAGGAAGCAGGCTCCCTGCTGAGCAGAGCCCGATGCGGGCCTCCATCCCAGGACCCTGAGATCATGACCTGAGCTGGAGGCAGAGGCTTTAACCCACTGAGCCACCCAGGTGCCCTATCATTTCTACTTTAAATAGTGATATGTATTTTAAAGAAAATGAGAAAAGAATGTTTTTTGTATTTACCATTTAAAAAATTTTTTTAAATTTCATTTATTTATTTGAGAGAGAGAGAGAGAGAGCACACACAAGTGGGGGGGAGGAGCAAATAGAGAGGGAGAAAGAGACTGCCCTCTGAGCAGGGAGCCCGATGCAGGGTTCGATCCCAGGACCATAGGATGCATGGCCTGAGCCGAAATCAAGAGTTGGATGCCTAACCAGCTGAGCCACCCAGGCCCCCTCCATTTGATTCTTTTATAATAAATACCTTTTTCTCTATTGTGATTTTCTATTTGTTCATTCATTATGAGTATTTCTTTTTTTTTTTTAAGATTTTATTTATTTACTTTNCCTTTTTCTCTATTGTGATTTTCTATTTGTTCATTCATTATGAGTATTTCTTTTTTTTTTTTTTTAAGATTTTATTTATTTACTTCACAGAGGGAGAGAGATCATAAGGAGGCAGAGAGGCAGGCAGAGAGAGGGGGGGGGAAGCAGGCTCCCTGCTGAGCAGAGAGCCCGATGCGGGCCTCGATCCCAGGACCCTGAGATCATGACCTGAGCCGAAAACAGAGGCTTTAACCCACTGAGCCACCCAGGTGCCCCATTATGAGTATTTCTTTTAGACATTTGAGCATAATCATAATGGTTGTTTAAAAGCCCTTATTTGTTAATTGTAACATCCAAGTCATCTTGGGGCTGATTTCCAATGCCTGTCATTTCTCTCTCTTTTTTTTAAACAGTAGGCCTTTTTCTTTTTTTAAGATTTTATTTATTTGTCAGAGAGAGAGAGAGAGAGCACAAGCAGGGGGAGTGGCAGGCAGAGGGAGAAGCAGGCTCCCTGCTCAGCAGCACTCAATGTCAGGACCCTGGGATCATCACCTGAGCTGAAGTCAGATGTTTAACCAACTGAGCCACACAGGCATCCCCATTTCTCTTTCATTTGAGTCATATTTTCTTCTTTCTTCTATGCCTAGTGATTTTGGATTATATCATTCATATTGTGAAGAGTATGTTTTAGGGACTCTGGGTTCTGATATGTTACTATGAAGGGTATTGCTTTTTTGTTTTTGTAGGCAATTAACCTGGTTGATCACAAATTCTAAATTCCCCTGTGCTTTGTAGCAACTAAAATTTCTGTTTAGGTCTTTTAGCCTCCTCTGTGTTTCTTGGTATTTGCCCAACATATGCTTAGCTTAGGGTTAGCTAGAGATTTGGGCAGAGTTTACTCATAGAATTTGGGGCTTCCCTTCTGTGTCTCTCTTCTTTCCAGTATTTCTCCCTTCACTTTCCATCTGCTACTTCCCTGGATTTTGTCTTCTGATTTCTTTTTAAAATTTTTATTAATTTAAAAAAATTTTTATTAATTTTTATTGTTTTAAAAGATTTATTTGTTTGTTTTAGAGTGAGAGGGAGGGAGCATGAGCAGGAGGGGCAGAGAGAGAGGGAGAGAGAATCTCAAGCAGACTC
This sequence comes from Ailurus styani, assembly GCA_002007465.1. Classification (NCBI taxonomy): domain Eukaryota; kingdom Metazoa; phylum Chordata; class Mammalia; order Carnivora; family Ailuridae; genus Ailurus; species Ailurus styani. The sequence goes on along the minus strand of LNAC01000644.1, from coordinate 276,314 downwards.
TGCACTCAGCGTGGAGCTTGACGTGGGGCTCCATCTCACGACCCTGAGATCAGGACCTGAGCTGAAGCCAAGATTCGGGTGCTCAACAGATTGTGCCACCCGGGCACCCTTGTCTTCTGATTTCTCAGCCAGTAAGTTTTCTATTAAAGTTTTAGCCAGCTTGCTGTGGTATCATCTGGGGTCTGCCTCAGGTAAAAGAACATAAAAATAGGCAATTTTCCAGTGTCATACTTTCCCTCTAAATGATGATCACCTGCAGTTTCTGCCCACTTTTGGCCACTCTCAAATGGCTCCAGGTGTTGTTTTTTTGTTTTGTCCAAAGTTTATCATTGTTATTTTGGGAAGATTGATCTGACATTTCTAGAAATGGAACCTTATTATCTATTGTTGCCTAATGATCTTAAGGATTGATTTCTTATTTATTTTATTAAAATAGTATGGTAAGGTCACTGGTAAGCCATGTTTAATTCAGTATCAGAAATTCTTCCAGTATTTAAAGATAGTTAATAGTAATAATAAAAGTACAGTAGTGGTATGCCTGGGTGGATCAGTTGGTTAGGCATCTGTATTTGGCTTGGGTCATTAACCCTGGGGGTCTGGGATTGAGTACTACATTAGGCTCCCTGCTCAGCTGGGCGCCTGCTTATCTTTCTCCCTCTCCCTCTGTCTCTCTCTCTCTCTCTCTCTCTCTCTCTCTCTCTCTCGCTCTAGCTCTCATTCTCTCTCAAGTAAATAAATAAAATCTTTTTTTTAAAGATTTTTTTTTTATTTGACACAGAGAGAGATCACAAGTAGGCAGAGAGGCAGGCAGAGAGACAGGGAGAGGAGGAAGCAGGCTCCCTGCTGAGCAGAGAGCCTGATGTGGGCCTCGATCCCAGGACGCTGAGATCATGACCTGAGCTGAAAGCAGAGGCTTTAACCCACTGAGCCACCCAGGCACCCAAAATAAATAAAATCTTAAAAAAAGTACAGTCGTTTTAAAATCATGGTTTAATAAATATGCTGTAGGTACAAAGATCTGAGGAATGTTTCTTTGAAAATTAGATAGTTTCCACAGACAAAAAATTTTAGAGTAATTGAAAAAATTCAAGAATCTTTTTCCGGTGATTTTTTTTCTATTTCCTTGGAAAAATATAAACTCTTCTTATTTTGCCTACTTTTACATTCCATCCTCCAGAATCCTCTTTATATTAATTTGTGCAAAGTATGGATGCTAAAATAGATATTAAACTTTGTAAAAAAACTATGTAAAAGAGTAGAGTTGGGCCTAAAAAATAGAGAATTTTCATTACTTTAAGGCATGATCTCAGAAAGATTCTCCTTATCTTTCTCTTCCATACAGACCAAAAATAAATGTTTATGGGCTTTAAAAATTTCCATTTTAACATTCTCCACATTATAGAACATCATCCTGTAAAAACTATAATGTTTCCTTTGGTCAAGCTATCATTCCATTCAATTGAAGAGTACTTAGGTCGTCATGGAACACTAGATTAGTACTATTATAGTACTGTTTCTAGGGCACAGGGAAAGAGGATGCTGAGTAACTACATAGGTCTGTGCAGTAATAAATTCTGAGGTGCTAATGCTCCCAACTTGGCATTTTAACATGGTTAAACTTGCCTGGGAGACAAAGATTTGTGGGCAACTCTAGATCCCTTGCTATTAAAGATCACATTTCCTAATTAGACTCCCCTTCAAGACATTCTCATTAGTATCAGATAATTATTTATATTATATTTTATAAAAGCTTGAATATTAATTCCAAAACTTTTAAATGATTAGAATTTTAACAAGCAATAAAAAACGATTATAATATATGGTAAATATATTTTATTAATAAATAAATATTATTAGTAAATAATATACAATAAAATAATATTTTTGAGAACTCAAATACATGTTATTTAATTTTCTTTACCCAACACCAGTACTTTCTTTTCTTTTAAAGATTATATTATTTATTTGACAGAGAGAGAGAGAGACTACAAGCAGGGGGAGAAGGAGAAGCAGGTTCAGGTTCCCCTTGGAGCAGGGAGCCCTATGTAGGACTCAATCCCAGGACCCTGAGATTATGACCTGAGCTGAAGGCAGATGCTTAACCGACTGAGTCACCTAGGTGTCCCCCAGTATTTTCTTATATAATGAAACAGTAAACTATTTCTTTGAAGCACACACTGTGTGGTCAAAGATAACAAATGTCATTCATAAGAGGTAATCCATTTACAGAAGCAATAAAGGAAGAGGATAAGACATTCTCTGAAGTGGTCACTAGTAAGTTTTTCCAGGTCCTACTCCCACACTATCCTGACAAATGACTGACCTAGGAGAAGCCTGAAGAAGTTGTGTACTCCAAATTATGAAAAGTATCTAGGGTGCCTGGTTGGCTCAGTGGGTTAAAGCCTCTGCCTTCGGCTCAGGTCATGATCTCAGGGTCCTGGGATCGAGGCCCACATCGGGCTCTCTGCTCAGCAGGGAGCCTGCTTCCTTCTCTCTCTCTCTGCCTGCCTCTCTGCCTGCTTGTGATCTAATCTCTCTGTGTCAAATAAATAAATAAAATCTTTAAAAAAAAAGAAAGAAAAGTATCTAACAAAAATATGAGACTTTTAGCTTTATGAAAAGCCAAAATTTTATGATTTATGTAAATAAACTTTCTATTATTTGATCCAAACATGAAAGCTTTCATTAGTTATCAGTGCATGCTTTATTATGCTTCTGACTAAATTTTTTTTTAAATATTGTCCTGGTTTATGTCATTCTGGATTGATGTTTTGTTGTATTTCCTCATTAAAATTAAGCCAAGGGCACTGAATTTTAGTTGTGTTTGGAGATTGTAGAGTGAAAAGGAATCTAAATGTTTCCTTATGGAGTGTATGGGAAACACCTTTGGGGTAAAAAATAACTAAAGAAAAGGATATTCTTCAAATCAAGTCATCATAACTCGCCAATTAACTGAGTTATTTCCTGGCTTTTTATCACGGCATGTTAGGTCCCAGACCCTAGGTCGAGTTTTGGCAGGATACAGTGGGAGCAGGAGCTGGATAGAATTTACTAGTGGCTACATAAGATAATGTCTTACCCTCTTCCTTTATTGCTTCTACAAATGGATTGCCTCTTACAAAAGACATTTGTTGTCTTTGGCCACCCAGCATGTGCTCTAAGGAAATACTTTTTTGTTTCATTTTATAAAAATACACTGGCATTGGATAAAAAGAATTAAATAACTTATGTATTTTGTGTCCACAACAAAAGTTATGAAATGAGGGTGACATCTGTCAAGACAGCTTAGGGTGAGCCAGAGGGCAGTGATGGGGCTCCCATTTTCTTTTGTTTTTATTTATTTTTAGTCTTTATTTTAATTAATTTATTTTTATTTAAATGCAATTAGCATATACTATATTATTGTGAGGCTCCCATTTTCTTAAATACTTATTTTATATGGGCTCAACAGAGCCACATGGGCCTCATAAGAAAAATTTTAACATCCCTCTCTCTCATTTCCTTCTTTTCTGTCAATATGGAACAGATGAAGATGAAATGTAGATATGATGGAATTAGATTTTCAAATAACCAATCAGAAAAGAAAGCCTTTTTTCTCCTTTCTTTTTACCAAAAAGGAAATTTCTGTTAGGGCTACAAGAAACAAATCATTTGTTTTAAAGGTATAAAATAAAACTTTGAGAAGAGAACCAGTATTATTATAACTATGCTCATAAATATTTTAATTTTGCCAACCCACTTGAAGGCATTTTCCATACTGTCCTAGTGAGACTAGCCATATGGATGGAAGATGACCTCATTCTTCCAGAATCACTGTGTGCCCAAAAGCCATCTTATTAGTATATTTACTTGGCATTTATTCTTGTAGGGTAAGGACACCTAGGATACAAGACATAAATCATCACTTGTAGGGCTAGTTCTCCAAGTTTATAAAGAGAGATTCATCTTTAAAGGTTGTGAGTACAGATATGTCAAGTAACAAAAAATAATAAAAACAGCTAACATGATATGTTGTGCATGAAGCTAAGGATTTTATTGTATTATCTTATTCAATCCACACACCCCACAAGTATCATTAGTATGCCTATTTAAAAATAGGGACAACAAGGCTTAAAGGATTTGGCTGATGTCACACACAGTGTAGAGGACCTAGGTTGTAATTCTAGGTCTGCCCTTCTGTAAAGTTCTCTTCAGTAACTGCCATATCCTACTATTTATTTATTGGTAAAATTTATCAAATTCAATTGACCCATCAAATTAATCAAAATAATATGATTAATGTAGGAAGCTGAATTGAATGAGCCAGTTTATATGGAGACAGCAAGAAGTTACTCCTACGAAATTTGCTTTGATTAATTTAAATGTCTACTTGCAAGCAGATGGTAGATAAACTATTGTGTAGCAATTTTCAAGGTATGGCCTGGAGATCCCTGGAGGTCCCTGAGACCTTTTCAGGCTCATGTGTGGTCAAAAGTATTTTCATATTAAGATGAAGATATTATTTATTTCTTTAAAAAAATTTATCTGAGGAGTATATGTTGGAGTTTTCCAAGGGATATATGATGTGATATCACAATAGATCGAAAGAAGAAGGAAATGTAAGAATATATCTGCAGTCTATAAAGCTAGACATTAAAGGAGATCTACAGGAAGATGAAGCAATGCTAGTCTCCTCAGTAAATAACTACTTTTGTTTTGGAAAATGTAATTATTTTACATAAATATATATTTATGTTAACATTTAATGGGTTTAAAAGTTTGAAGTGTGTGGGAACCACTGCTCTAGTGTAACTTAAAATTTGGATGGAAATGGTTGTTGGGTTTAATTGTTAAAGATCATTTCCCCCTCTCTTTTCATTGATCTCTAGCAGAGGAACTTGAATCTTGAAAGGAATTTCTCAGTGCAAAGTGGGGCTATGGAATCTTGTATACATTTTCCTGGGATAGCAGACACCTCTCTGATGATCTCCCTGCTCATAATGTCTTTCAGAGTGACAGGACCCTGGCAGCCATGTTGGTGTTATGGACACCAACTCCTTGCTGCTGTTAGTTGGGACGGGGTAAACTGAAGGTGTGTCAGTTAGATTCTTCTTTCTTTATGGCTACAACTGAGGTGGTGAAAACTTGAGCAGTGGGGAAGTACCCAGAGAAAGATGGTCTGAAGAGACAGAAGAAACAAGGGTACTTAAGAGAAATAAAGAGGAGAAATGGAAGAGGAGTACTGTCTGTGTTCCCAATGGGTCATCGTTTTAGACTCTTTGGAAGCTTGGCTGCTTTCATGTCCCTGGAATTTGTAAATTACCCCTGTAACCTTGGAATATAATTTCTCTTTCAATTAACCCAGCACAAGTCGACTTCTGGTATTGTCAACCAAACAGATCTTAACTAAGGCACTTAATTTCTGTAAAGCTGAAATTCTTGTGCAGCTGGATATGTTACACTTATTTAAAAACACAATTGAAAATATGTCAGAAAAAATTGAAAACCATTTGTTGTAAGAGAACATTAATAAGAAAATAGGTCAACTCATCCCTATTTGAATTTTAGCAGTGTTTATAATCATCACTGGCTTCAGAAGGGCAAGCAAAACATGGCTGATGGACAATTGAGGAGCATCTGTATTTTATTGCTCTACCTGGTTACCCAGGAGTTTCTAGTCTCTCACAATTCACGCTGCTGAATTGGAGTGTAGTTGTGTGAGCACACATGATAGACAGATCTTCTGGCCTAATCACTTCATTTTAGTATTACATTTTAGTTTTTAGTAAACTCTGTAGGACCACTCCTGCCATGTTTACTGCTGTCTTGCCAAGGACTTAGACTTAGATCAGTGCCTGAGACAGTGTGAGCACTCCGTCAGTATTTAGAGAATGAATAAATAAGTGATCATTTTAAATAGTCATGTAAGAGGATCACAGACCAAATATTATGTGAGTTAACATCTTATTAAAATTTTATTTTGATTTTTACTTTTAAAGTTCAGATTTGAAATGCAATTTTCACTGAGATAAAACAGCATTCTTTTCTTTCATCATAAGCACTTTCCTAGCATCTCTCCCTCTCCCCTGCTCTCCTTCCCCACCCCACACACCATCCAGAGTCTTGCTGCTAGAAGCAACATCACTCCCTTCCTTAACTCTAGTCGATCCTAGCAGAATTTTCTCCTTTTTAATTCCCTGGGTTCTGTGTGGTTTAGTGATAAGACGATAAGTGATAAGATGCTACATCGGCTTGTATGATGGGGATTAGCAGAAGATTAAGATAGAATGAGTGATTGAAATCAGATCAAGGAAAGATTTGAAGTCCAGACTGAGGAGGTCAGGCTTTATCTTGTGAACATTAGGATATCCTAGAAGAGTATTACATGTTCTTTGACTCCCTGATTTCTTTTTACTGGAAGAAATGCACCTTTTAGAAGATTAACAGGGCATAAGGCCTTACTATGCAGAATGGATTGGAAACTAAAAACCAATGGCCAAGAAGTCAGTTAGGGGCTATTACAGCAGTTCCCCCCTTATCTGTGGGAAATACATGGAAATACATGGAAAGACACCCAGTGGATGCCTGAAACCATGGATAGTACTAAACTCTATATATACTATGTTTTTTCCTATATAGACATACCTATGATAAAGTTTAATTTATAAGTTAGCCAAAGTAAAAGATTAACAATAATAAAATAGAACAAAATAACAATATGCTATAATAAAAATTATGTGAATATGGTCTCTCTCCCTTTCTCAAAATATCTTATTGTACTGAACTCATCCCCCTTCTTGTGATGATGTGAAATGATAAAATGTCTGTAATGTGATGAAGTAAGGTGAATGATGTGGGCATTGTGACATAGTGTTAGTCTACTATTGACTTTCTGATTATATGTAGAAGGAGGATCATTTACTTCTGTATGGTGGTAGACTATGGGTTAACTAGTTGAAACCCTGGAAAGCAAAACCTTAGGTAAGGAGGGGACTACTATATTATGGTCTGGGTATGGAGTAATAAAGATACTATTTTGTTTCTTCTGGCAGTTACTATGATAAAAGGTACTTGGAGATTCTTTATGTACCTTTAGAGTCCAGAAGGAGAAGCAGCATTATCCTCCTTTTTCTCAAGAACTTTGTGCTCTGAGCATAGCGCAGGTAGGACATGTAAGTGGGATTTAGGAGTTGATATAATTATATACTTTCTGCATTGTAAGAGTTTCATACTTCCATGCCATTGCTATTGTTATTTCATCTTCCTGGAATGTCATCATCCTCATCTTCACCCAATCAAAATCCCCCTCATCCTTTAGGTCCATTTCCTCTCTGTCACCTTCCCTGATCTGCTAATCAGAATTAAGATCTCCTTCCTCCCACCTTCTACAGAAATAACTAGTTTCTTTAGCAGGCTCTTACTCCATTATGCCTTCTATTGTATCCATCTCCCGCTACAATATAGACTCTTAGGGAAAAGGGACCATGATGGGCCCAATTTAGGATGCCCCACAGTGTCTAATCTCTGGCTTTGCATTTAGAAGAGGATGAATTTTGTATAGTATACACTTTGAGGCATGTTTTCAAAATGATGTCAAAGTTTTGTCTATATTCTTTGTAGCTAAGAAGCCATGAGATAGGGCACTTTATTTATGTACAGTGGTCACAACATTGCAAAAATGTAAATTATTTCAGTTAAAGTTATGAAAATCATATACTCTGTGTTCACACCTACCAGTTTCCAACCTACTGGGCAGCCTTGGATGACTTGTATAGCTATTCTCTTTCCTAAATGTCAACTAAACACCAAGATTACAGGGTAAACCTTTAAGTGGTTGCTTCAGAGCTTAATCCCACCTTTTCAAGCTCCCTGCTTCTTTGGGTGATTAAATGACATGTAATTTAACTGTGTGGGTCTAGCAAGGCTTACTTTAAATGGTGTGCATGATTTGGGAAGGTTCATTAGTCAGATCTAATGACTTGACTACACCCTTCAAAACATGAGGGATTAGGACTCATTCAGTGAAATGAATTGGTACGCAGGGGTAGGTTCATGACTCAGATGGCATAAATGCCTTTTGCAAGTTTTTAGCAGAGGAAAAGGAGGTAATGACTGTGGACCTGGATTTATACAGTTTTTCATCCAAGCCCTGTGCCTTAAAGCACTTTGTTCCTCTAACAAATTACCCAGCATTTAAATACAACTCCTGTCCATTCTGGGTGGAGTGGAAGTGAATGCAGACTTTAATATGAGGTTGGGTATGCAGTGGAGACCCACTGCTCTACTCATTTGCCTCTTGGATACAGAGATCCTAGCACTTCTGTATGAGATTGAGGGAAAACTACATTGTATAGCATTATTCAGTTATATTCAAACTCATTTCTTGGGGCTTAATAAACACGAAACAGAAAAGATTCTTAAATTGCAAGGTTGAGGCTGCAGAACACCCTGACCATTGGAGCAGAGACCAACTTTTCTCTGGAGCTCAAAATTTCCTTCCACCCCAAAAGAGGGAAGGAAAAGGAAGTCCTATTTCTTGTATCACCTGATTTCTTCCTTTGTTTTCAAATCTAGGATGTTTTAGGCAGCAAGCAATTTATGAGCACAGAAAAAACCCTTTGTGGATTTTTTAGAAGCAGCTAATGTCTGGTTGTCCTTGACTGTTTAGTTATCATAAATACTTTACCCTATGCGCAGGCTGTAGGCAGTAGGGTCTTCTGTGGAAGTAGAGAAAGTCAAGGGAACAGGTGTCCACTTTATTTTTGCAATTTGGCAAAGTCCATGCTGTTCACTAGTGAGGAGACTCTCAATATTCATTTTTTTTTTAATTTGAGCACTATTTTGTCCTCAGCTTAGCAGAACAAATGGAACAACTGCTGTTGTCTTTGGAGAGCTACTGCTGTGAGGATTCTTATTCAAAGTATACTTGACAAATTATTAATTCCAGAGTGGCATTAATTAATTTATGGAGGACATTGAAAAATATGTTTATTATCTTATTCTGAACATGAGTAATTCAGCCATTCATGCATGTATTCATTCAAGTAATATTTATCAAGGGACTACAATATGCCAGACACTGTTCTAGGTCCTGGAGATACAGCAGAGAACAGAAACTTGAAGGGCACAGATCATGAATCAAAGGCGGTTGAGTGGTAGTCTAGTCTGATTCTTTATTTTACAAATGAGGAATCTGGGATTGCTCATTCTTTGGGTATTGTAGTTACAGATAAGAAACTTCAAGGTGGGCAGCAATTGGGATAGGGGAAGGAACTACCCAATAACTAAATGCAAGAGTAAAACAGACTTTGAAAAATCATTTCCATTAGGCTGAGTCAAATTTAGAATAAGAAGGAAGTATCTTCTTTTACCTGTGATGCTATAAAACCTATTTCAAAGCAGAAGAGACATATTGTGTATTGATGCTAATACTAATAAACAGAATACCACTTCAATAATATCTAGTAAGTGGCTACTGTATGTATAGCTAAGTCCTTTCACCTATATTATCTTATTTAATCCTTCAACCATCCCATGAAAGAGAAATTATAATTCTCGTTTTACAGAAGGGACACCTGAGTCCAAGAGACTAAGTAATATGGTAAATAAGAGATGGAACCATGTCCTCTGAGGCAGATTTTCTGATGCTTAGCCCAGCACTGTTCGTAGTGCGCCATGCCACACAGCACCCCTACCACCTAGGCATGTATGGAACCACAAAAGACCCCAAATAGCCAAAGCAAGCCTGTAAAAGCAAAGCCAAGCCAAAGGCACCACAATTCTGGACTTCAAGGTATATTACAAAGCTGTAGTGATCAAGACGGTATGGTACTGCCACAAAAACAGACACATAGATCAATGGAACAGAATAGGAAACCCAGAAGTGAACTCATAACTATATGGTCAACGAATGAATCTTTTTTTAAAGATTTATTTATTTATTCATTTATTATTTATTTATTGTTGTGGGGGGAAGGGGAGAGAGACAAGAAGAGAGAATCCCAAGCAGACTCCCCCTTGAGTATGGAGCTCAGTGCAGGGCTCATTTCCAAGACCCTGACATTATGACCGGAGCTGAACTCATGAGTTAGATGCTCAACTGACTAAGCCCCCCAGGTATGCCTATGGTCAATGAATCTCTGACAAAACAGAAAAGAATATCCAATGGAAAACAGTCTCTTCAACAAATGGTGTTGGGAAAATTGGACAGCCACATGCAGAAGAATGAAACTGGACCACTTCCTCACACAATACACAAAAATAGACTCAAAATGGATAAAAGACCTAAATGTGAGATAGGAATCCATCGAAATCCTCAAGAACAGAGGCAGCAACATTTTTGACCTTGGCTGCAGCAACTTCTGGTCAGACATATCTCCAAAGGCATAGGAAACAAAAGCAAAAATGAAGTATTGGGACTTTATTAGGATAAAAAGGTTTTGCATGGCAAAAGAAACAATCAACACAACTAAAAGGCAACCTACAGAATGGGAGAAGATATTTGCAAATAACATGTCTGATAAAGGGTTAGTATCAAAAATATATAAAGAACTTACCAAACTCAACACCCAAAGAACAAATAATCCAGTTAAGAAATTGGCAGAAGACATGAATACACATTTTTCAAAGAAGACATCCTGATGGCTAACAGACACGTGAAAAGATGCCCAATGTCACTCAGCATCAGGGAAATACAAATCAAAACCACAATTAGAAAGCACCTCACACCTGCCAGAATGGCTAAAATGAACAACACAGCAAACAAAAGATGTTGGTGAGGATGTGGAGAAAGGGGAACTCTCTTACACTGTTGGTGGGAATGCAAGCTGGTGCAGCCACTCTGGAACAATATGGAGGTTCCTCAAAAAGTTAAAAATAGGACTACCCTAAGACCCAGCAATTGTACTATTAGGTATTTACTCAAAGGATACAAAAACACAGATTTGAAAGGTTACATGTACCCCGATGTTTATAGCAACATTATCAACAATAGCCAAACTATGAAAAGAGCACAAATGTCTATGGACCGATGAATGGCAAAAGAAGATGGGGTGTGTGTGTATATATATGTATACAGGAACAGGAAGTCCTATTTCTTGTATCTTCTGCTGTCTTCCTTTGTTCTCAAATGTAGGGTGTTTTAGGTAGCAAGCAATTTATAAGCACAGAAAAAACCCTTTGTGGATTGTTTATTAGAAGCAGCTAATGTCTAGTAATTTAAGATATTATGTCTTAAATTATTAGATATTATTATGTCTAATAACTTAAATTATTAATTTAATAATTAAACTTGACTGTTTAATTATCGTAAATACTTTACTCTATGCATAGGCTGTGGGCAGTAGGGTCTTCCGTGGAAGTAGTTAGAGAAGGTCAAGGGAACAGGTGTCTGTTTTATTTCTGTAATGTGTGTGTGTACATATATACATACATATGTATGCATACATATATACATACATATGTATATATGTATGTGTATACATATATGTATACATGTATCAGTACGTGTATGTATATGTGCATACATACATATATATACACACATACATACACACCATATCTTCTTACTTCTTATATATGTGTTATATATACATATATGTACACATATATACACACATATATACATATACTACAATGGAATATTTTTCTATATATTCGTATATATGTATATCACACACACACACTAGAATATTACTCAGCCATCAAAAAGAATGAAATCTTGCCATTTGCAATGATGTAGATGGAGTTAGAGTGTATTAGGCTAAGCAAAATAAGTCAATCAGAGAAAGACAAATACCATATGATTTCACTCACATCTGGAATTTAAGACACAAAACAGATGAACATTTGGGAAGGAAAAAAAATAGAGAGGGGGAAACAAACCATAAGAGATTCTTAATGATAAAGAACAAACAGGGTTGGTGGAGGGAGGTGGGTGGGGGATGGGCTAAATGTGTGATGGGTATTAAGGAGGGCACTTGTGTCGAGCACTGGGTGTTATATGTACGTGATGAATCACTAAATTCCATTCCTGAAACCAATGTTACACTATATGTTAACTAACTAGAATTTAAATAAAAAATTGAAAAGGAAAAAAAAAGAATGGATGCTGTACTTTGTCATTTGAGAGGATCATATGGTTCTTATCCTTTCTTTTATTTGTGGTTATAATGTTCATTGATTTGCGAATATTAAACCACCCTTGAGACCTAAGAATAAATCCCACGTGATCATTGTGAATGACTCTTTTAATGTACTGTTGGATTTGATTTGCTTGTATTTTGTTGAGAAATTTTGCATACATGTTCATCAGGGATATTGGCCTGTAATTCTGTTTTTTAGTGGAGTCTGTCTGGTTTTGGAACCAGGGTAATGCTGGCGTCATGGAATGAGTTTGGAAGTTTTCCTTCCATTTCTATTTTTTTGGAATAGTTTGAGAAGAATAGGTATTAACTTTTCTTTAAATAGAATAGTAGAATTCCCCTGGGAAGCCATCTGCCCTGGATTTTTGTTTGTTGGGAGGTTTTTGATTACTGATTCAATTTCTTCTTTGGTTATCAGTCTGTTCAAGTTTCCTATATCTTCCAGTTTCAATTTTGGTAGCTTATATGTTTCCAGGAATTTATCCATTTCTTCCAGATTGCCCAATTTGTTGGCATATAATTTTTCATAATATTCTCTTATAGTTGCTTATATTTATATGGTATTGGTTATGATTTTTCCTCTCTTATCTATGATTTTATTTATTTGGGTCCTTTCTCTTTTCTTTTTGTTAAGTCTGGCTAGGCTTATAAATTTTGTTAATTTTTTCAAAGAACCAGCTCCTACTTTCATTGATCTGTTCTGGGGATTTTTGTTGTTGTTGTTGTTGTTTCTATATCATTTATTTCTGCTCTAATCTTTATTATTTCTCTTCTGTTGGCTTTAAGCTTCATTTGTTCTTTTTCTAGCTCCTTTAGGGGTAAGGTTAGATTATATATTGGAGATTTTTTTTGTCACTTGACGTAGGCCTGTATTGCTATATACGCCCCTCTCAGGACCACTTTTGCTGCATCACAAAAGTCTTGGACTATCATATTTTCATTTGCATTGTTTCCACGTATTTTTAAATTTCTTTTTTAATTTCCTGGTTGACCCATTCACTCTTTATTTTTTATTTAAAAAAAATTTTTTTAAAGATTTTATTTATTTATTTGACAGAGAGCAAGAGAGAGAGATCACAAGTAAGCTGAGAGGCAGGCACAGAGAGAGGAGGAAGCAGGCTCCCTGCCAGGCAGGAAGCCGGATGCGGGCCTCGACCCCATGACCCTGTGATCATGACCCGAGCCGAAGGCAGAGGCTTTAACCCACTGAGCCACCCAGGCACCCCCCCATTCATTCTTTAATAGGATGTTCTTTAACCTACATGTGGCCCTTCCAAATTTTTTCTTGTGGTTGACTTCAAGTTTCATAACATTGTGGTCTGAAAATATGCATGGTATGATCTCAGTCTTTTTATACTTGTTCAGGCATGATTTGAGACCTTGTATGTGATCTATTCTGGAGAATGTCCCATGTGCACTTGAAAAGGATGTGAATTTTGTTGCTTTAGGTTGAAATTTCCTGAATATATCTGTTAAGTCCATCTCATCCAGGGTGTCATTCAAAGCCCTTGTTTCCCTGTTGATTTTCTGCTTAGATGATCTGTCCAGTGCTGTAAGTGGGGTGTTAAAGTCCTCTACTATTATTGTGTTATTATTAATGAGTTCCTTTATGTTTGTCATTAATTTTTTATATATTTGGGTCCTCCCATGTTGGGGGCATAAATATTTACACTTGTTAGATTTTCTTGTTGGATAGATCCCTTTATAATGATATAGTGCCCTTCTTCATCCCTTGTTACAGTCTTTGGCTTAAAATCTAGTTTGCCAGATATAAGTATTGCTATTTCAGCTTTCTTTTGATGTCGATTTGCATGGTAAATATTTCTCCATCCCTTCACTTTCAATCTGCAGGTGTCTTTAGGTCTAAAATAAGTCTCTTGTTGGCAGCATATAGATGCATCTTGTTGTTTTTTTTTTAATCCATTCTGACATCCTATGTCTTTTGATTGGAGCATTTAATCCATTTTCATGTGGAGTAATTATTGATAGATACGAATTTAGTGCCATTTTATTATTTGTTTTATTGTGGTTTCTGGAGGTTTTCTCTGTTTCTTTCTAGTCTTTATTGCTTTTGGTCTTTCCTACTTAGACTCCCCTTTAATATTTCCTGATGGTTTAGTGGTCATGAACTCCTTTAGTTTTTATTTGTCTGGAAAACTCTCTCTTTCCTCTTCTTCTGAATTGGTCATAATTGGTCATACATAAGTCATGCTTTACTGGATATTGTGTTCTTGGCTGTGTATTTTTCCCATTGAGTATGTTGAATATATCAAGCCACTCTCTTCTGGCTTGCCAAGTTTCTGTGGAGAGATCTGCTGTTAACCTTATTTGTCTTCCCCTGTAAGTTAGGAACTTCTTTTGTCTTGCTGCTTCTGCTCCCTTTTCCTTCTCTTCTTCTTCTGGGACTCCTATAATATGAAAGTTATTATGCTTTATGGAGTTACTGAGTTCCCTAAGTCTACTTTTGTGATCTAAGATTTTTCTTTCCTTCTTTTGGGCAGATGCTTTATGTTCCATAATTTTATCTCCTATATCACTTGTTTGTTCCTCTGCTTCTTCCATTCTTGTGGCCATAACACCTGGTCAGTTTCAGATCTCAGTTATTACATTTTTTGTTTTGGCCTAATTATTTTTTAGCTCTATTATCTCTGTAGTAAGGAATTCCCTGGTCTCTTCTATGATTTTCTCAAGCCCAGCTAGTATCCTTATGATTGTTGCTTTAAATTCTGGATCAGGCCTATTACTTATATCTGTTTTGATTAGATCCCTGGTGGTGACATTTTCTTGTTCTTCCTTTCGGGGTGAATTCCTCTGTCTTAACATTTTGTCTAGGTCTCTGTCTTCTTCTCTGTGTTAGGAAAGTCTGTTATGTTTTCTGCTCCTGAGAGTAATGGCTTTATGAAGAACAGGTCATATGCTGTGCAGGGCCTGTCACTTCAGGAAGGGTCTCTGGTGTGTGCTGTGTGCATTCTGCTTCTGTATTTTGCCTGCTTTATTCCCTCAGGTCAGTCCTTCACAGAGTTTCTCCTTGCATGCCCTGGAGAGTGTTTGGACATTGGCAAGAGTGTGGTGAGTTTTTAACTACGTGTGCTCTGGTCTGCATGTAAAGAGACCTGATGCTATTTCCATTAGAGCTGAAGCTTTGCAGAACTCTATGTTCAGTAGACCTGGTGTGTGTGGTGGGGTGGTTGTGCTGGTCTCCTTAAGGGGGTCCACTGTGCTGGTTCTCATGCACACTTGTTTGAGAAAAAGCAGCACCAGCAGAACTTAAGGGATGGAGCTTGGTATAAGCCCATTAGGTCACCACTGTTGCCATTGTGCTATTTATTGAAGTTAGTTTATGTTGAGGGGGTAAGGAAGGGAAATGGGGCCAGCTATATACTTTGTCCCCAGAGAGGGGAGTTTGCACTTGCTGCTGTCAGGGAAGCACACCCAGAAGAGTGAACAATTTCCCCTTGGGCGTCCCAGGTATCATTCAGATTGATGCTATCACTCGATATGTCTCTGGGCTGTCTGCTTACCTGGAATAGTGCACTTTGGGCTCTATCTCAGACAAGCCAGCTGAGTTTTAAAACTCCACACTTTTAGGGATCTGGTGTGGCAGGGACTCCCATTGGTCTTCTGGGAGAGGGTCATGCCATGCTGAAACTTATGCAGATTTGACCAATAAGTGCAGTTGCACCAGAGCACAGGAGCAGGGGTTTGGACTAAAGCATAGTAGAGAGCCATTGTCCAGCTTAGCTGCCCTCAGCAGGTGTTTCTGTGCTTAGGTTGAGGGGTGGGGGATGGTAATGGAGCCTGCCAGCTCTTTTGGCCCTGGAGAGGCAATGCTCCCTCTCTGATGCACTCCAAGATGGGGGAACTGGCTCTCCCAGTGTGTCCTGGGGGATCCTCAGATAATGCCATCTGCCCTAGGTTACCTGCCTGACTTCTCTATGGGAGCACTGCAGTGCCCTCAGGACTCCACCACCAGCTAGGCTGTAGACCTCTAAAACTCCTGTCTTTGAGCCTTGCTGGTTGTAAAACCACATGAATAATTAGACTCTTTTTGTTGTGCTGAGATCCAGAATATGTGTTGATCAGAAGTACTGCCACAGCTTCTTAGGAAGAAGGCTGGAGGGAGACTAAAATTTTAAGGCCATCCACTTTTTTCTTTTTATGATCCATAGAGGGACTTGTCTGACAAGTCTTCACAGGAAATAGCTTATGCAACAGGGGCCAGCTGGTAATTCATCTAAACCAGGCCTAGTTCTATAGGAGGGAAGCTTTGCTGCTCCTATTATGGACTACTTCTTGTATTTTTGGTGTTTTCATTGGATGACTATAGAGACTACACATATAGGAAAACATACTCTGAGTTTTGCTTACCTTTCCACCACACAGTTCTGTAATCCCAGAAGTGATCCTTTAAATTTTCTTGCTTGGACTATCTCGACTGAAAGATGAGGATAATAAAATCAAGTCACTTCAAGGGTTATTGAAAAAGGTTGTAATAAAAGTCATTCTTTAAGTAAAGGACATCTTGGGTTGGAATAAGTTGGCTATTAGTTCTGCATTCTTTTATTACCAATGCTCTGTCTCCCCCTCCCTCCTTTTTTTGTCCTTGAAACATTTATTGAGTAGATCAGTTCAAATTAGGTTAGGCTGCATATAACAGTAAAACCCCAAATAACATAAGATTAAATAAGTGAAGATTTTATTTTTTTTCCTATGTAAATGAAATCTGGAAGTAGGCAACTAGGCTACACAGGCATCAGAAACAGAGACACTTTCTATCTTTCTGTTCCACTCCATTAGTTCATGATTTTCATTCTCAAGATCACCTCATAATCCAAGATGGTTGCTGGGGGGCAAGGCATCTTATCTGTAATGAAGGCTGGAAACAAGAGGAAAGGCAAAAGGGCAGAAAGGATTCTGCCCTGCTGAGGTAGTTCCCTTACAGCAGGATTCCCAGAAGTCCTAAACAAGTCTTCCATTTATGTCTTACTGGCCATTAGATACATGACCATACTCAGCTGCTAGAGATTCTGGCAAATGTGACATTTTAGCTGGCTGGTTTGCCATCCCATGTAAAATCAGGACTCTGTTAACTAAGGAGGAAAGGGAAAAGTGGATGTAGGGATAAAGAATTAGCACTCTTTGCCTTAGTCTACTCCTTTGATACCCAAACATTCATGTGTATTATTCATCTATATTGAACATACTCACTCTAGGCAGATCCTCAAGGAAATGGAAATTTAGGATGGAATATATGTTTAGGTTGGATTTTGAAGGCAGTAGGAATCCCATTATTATTAAAGATGAAACACTGGTAGTTTTTGTCAACTATAGTGAAAGAGGTACTTAAATGATTACCCATACAAGTCCTTGGGAGTGAGTGGCTATTGTGAGAAATCATTATGGAGGGCACCTGAAGAATATGAGACCTGTGGGTTTGGCTTACTGCTTCAAAGTACCCTGGAGAACTTAAAGAACAAAAATAATAGGTTCAAGTTTTAAATTCTCAACTAAATGAATGACCAGAGGACCAAGAGATTTCTAAGGTTGTCCTGAACAGTTGCTGTTGTTGTTGTTGAATCTCACAGCAAAGGATTTATGTAGCTAAAAATCATATCCAGACTCTAATCCTTTGAGTTACTGAATTACATTATAGCTTGAATATATACTCTTGCCAATTCTCTTAAGTAAAGATTAGGGCATTGGTAAGGAAAGCGGGACCTCTAAGAATTTGAATGTGGACATTTGGGATGGATGACTGAGCACCCCAAACTCACAAACTTTATTATTTTTATTATTATTCTTTACCAATTACTGTATTGCTCAGTGTTTTTAGCTGTAGACAACAGAATCCACAATGGCTAATAAGGGCATGACCCAGAAGTTTACAATGGTTATGCTCACATTCCACTTGCCATAACCTAGTCACATGATCTCATCTAACTACAAGGCAAATTAGTCTTTAGTTGGATAGCCATGTGCACAAGTAAAACTTCTGTTACTATAAAAGGCAGGATGAATATTGGAAAGACCATTGGTGGTATTTCTGTTNTGTTGTTGAATCTCACAGCAAACTGAGAATGTAGAAAGAGCAACTTAGAGTAAAGAAGTTGTGGGCAGGAAGAAAAAGAAAATAAGTTTGGCTTAGGAAATACTGAATCTAAAAGCCTGTGGCATGTCTAGAATGAGATATCCAGTAAGATGGGTAGGGGGAAAAAATCTTGCCCAAGAAGAGCCAAATGGGAAAAGAAGGCCAACATTTAAGGATGAGGTTGAGGAAGCAGGGTCTCTGGAAGAAACTAAGAAAGAGCAAACTGAGAAGAGGAGAATTAGAAGGATGTACCTGTCTCCAAAGTCAAGGTAAGAGTTTAAGGAAGGAGACATTTATCAAGAGGGACAAATGCTGCTCAGAGGACAAGTAGAAAAGGGCCTGAGGAAGTCATTCGATTTGTCCATTTTTGACTCAGTAAGTGATGGGGGTTGAAAGCAAATTATGGTGGGTGGAACTGTGGGTGGGGGTGAAGAAATGGAACTGTGAAGAACAGACTGGCAGCCAGAATATGGCAGCAGATGAGTTGAAAGAAAGTTTATTTTGGGAATAGGAACTCTGGATCATGTCTGCAGGATGAGGGCATGGCTTTAAGGGAGGAGAGACTGAAATGAAGAGAGAGAATACTAATGGTGTGATGTTTGCATGGTAGATGGGGTGATGTAAAAATTCAAGATGGATTTGTTCATGGAAGGGAGTAGGGCCACCTATTTCTCCAGGACAAAAAGGCAGATGATAACAACTGGCAAAGGAAGTGAAAATACACTAAGAAGTCCAAAGCGCTATCCATTGGGCCATGGAGACACCTTGAAGATACACTGAGAAAAGAAGGCTTCCCAAATACACGTTTCCCCTGCCATCTGAAAGTAGAGTGTTTCTATGAAAACTTTTGTAAGCTGAAATGAGGCAAAGCAAAGAAATAATTATCATCAATTTATATGGAAAAAAATGGTTGAGTGTTCCCAGAGCCCCAAAATAATCTTTCTTAGACTTTTCCGATACCTTAGGATGTGTCTTGCTAATGGATGCACAAAATAAATTGAGATAAAGCACAGACACTCACAGACACAGTTCAAAGTTGTGGTGCTTGATGCTGAGACACTGAGTGTGATTTCTGGGGAAGGAGCTTGCGGATGCCACTCTTGCTGCTTTCGGTACCTCTATAATGGCTCACTGCAAAACAGACAATGCTATTTTCCTTTTTTGCCTTTTTTTGTAAAGTGAAAATCCTCTTTAAATTTCTTTCAGTTAGTGAAAACAGATACTAATGTATGTCTGTCCTAAAAGCAAAGTGGTGTAACACAAACTTTTGAAAAGTGATGGATACCTGAAATAATTTCTACTAGTATTTGAATTTACGGAGCTTTGTGCAGGTGCATTTTCAATGTCTGTATGACACTCAGATATAGGAGACCTAGCTTCAAGTAGCTCAATTCCTTGGCATATGCTCCAGCTTTGAGCTGAGAATGATCTCATTTGCTGAAGCTCTGCAAGCAGGAGATAGGTAAGGGAGAGTCTAGAGACATCTCAGAACAAATTCCAGAATGTAGGAAAAGGCAGAAGGAAAAATGGTGTTTTTTTTTTCTTTTCTTTTCCAGGAGGCACCTTAGTTTATCAGACTGTAGCAGCTGGCCTCTGGAGAGCTTTGAGTGCCAAGAACTCACTGACCCTGAAGCTCCTTCTGGAAAAAAGGAAAAATTGGGACCCTCCCAAGAAGAAATCTTAGCAATGGACTAAATTTGTTAAATGGAGCTTAAAAAAATTTCTGATGTGGATGGTAAAATCATTATTGGAGGCCATCAGAGACCTTCTATGAGTCACTGTTTAATGATTTCCAGCAGGATTACGAAGGATTTAAAAGAAAGCTTGAAGCTATTGAGAGAAAATAGTGTGCCAAGAATATGAGAGTGATTTGGATTTTGGACTCTATGAAAACTGTATTATTAATTTAGAAAAAAACACAAACTGGATTCCTAAGGCTCTGGAAGTCTTTTTCCTAATGTTATTTTTCTTGTCTCAGCAAGATATTTGACATTTAAACAAAGGCTAAGCAGAAGCGGTAGCTGTCTACAACCTTGTTGACCAGCTCATCTCCAAAGAGTCTGGCAGATCCAAGAAGTAAAAACTTGTAGCAATTTGGATGACTCATTGAGTAGAAAAGGGGTAAAGGAAAGCAGAGTAAGGCACAAGGAGAGGAACAGGAATGGTAGCCCTTTCCACTAAACTCCAGGTATGTTAGATATTTTGCAGAAAGGGCCATAATTATTTCCCTCCCTAAATCTATGACCCTTTGCAATGTAACTGTATAGCTCCTCCCGTGAAGAAATGGTGTCTCTTTCCCTCCCCCTTGAATTTGGCTGAACTTGTGAATAGTTTGGCCAAGAGAATTTGAGGGAAGTGAATTCTGTCAGTTTTGAGCTTAGGTCTCAAGAGGCCTTGCCTATTTCTTACTCTTGGAGCCCTGCTGAGTTCCCAAGAAACAAGGCTAGGCTAGCGTGCTGGATAACAATGGTCCAGTTGCCCCCTTAGCCTCTGCTGACTGCCAATTAACTCCAGAAACAAAATCACCTATCTAAGAAGCAGCATGAATGAGCTTAGACCAAAACAGAAGCCAACCCAGCTGAGCCTTGCCCAAATTGCTTACCAATCCACAGAACTAAATAAACCATTGCTGTTTTAAACCACTAAAGATTTGGAATGGTTTGTTACACAGTGAAAGCTAATTGACATACCACTTTGGACTTGGGAAGGTGTGAAGCAGGGGAAGAGCAAAGAAGATGAGAGATGGAGGGTGAGAAATCATGCCACAATGAATTGTGCTCTGATATAAACAAGGAAGCAAGATTAAAATTGACAAGACAACTGAATATCCATAGGCTGGCTGTCTCTAAGCTTTTCCATCTTCCATCTTCTAGTATCTGTCCTACCTTTCTCCAATATACATAATGAGCTATATACTGCTCAATCAATCTGACTCTGCATGTGAGCTCCTGGTGGGGTTTGTCTCAGAGCTAACAAAACAAAACAAACAAAACAAAACAAGGCTGCTGTCTCTGCTGTCTTAAGCAATCTTTTCTCTGGATGGCTTTCTGAGGTTTGTGGTCAAGTTATAACTGTAAGAAGCTGGAGGCCTAGTGGTCTAGGCAATGGTAGTGCTTTCCATTGTTCATCAATATTTATTTGGGAAATTTCAGTTTGTTTCCTTTTTAAGATTTTATTTATTTATTTGAAAGAGTGAGCAAGAGAGAGCATGAGAGCAGGATGAGGGGCAGAGGGAGAAGCAGACTCGCTGCTGAGTGGAGAGCCTAATGTGGGGCTCGATCCCAGGACTCTGGGATCATGACCTCTGGGATTATGACCTGACAGATGCCTAACCAACTGAGCCACCCAGGTATCCTCAGTTTTTTTGTTTTTGTTTTTTTTCCTTAGCCTTCCATCAATTTATGCCACTCAAATCCTTTTGAGGCAATTCATTTTTTCTTTCAAGTAAATAGGCTTTCTCTTACCTAATTTTTCTGCTCAGCATGTTTTATAAAAAATTCTTGAGATACTTCTGGAAGCTTAAGGTCCATTTCCTTCCCTTTGCTAACCAGGAGCTTATATAGGAGACAACTCTGCCATGAAGTATCTTCCTACTACTGCATCATCCTAGGGTTCTGAGGGCTCCTCCCAAAAGAGGGAGCTCCTTGCTCTTCTTGAAATCCTTACAAGTGGCTGTTGTAAGACACAGAAGCTCTGTAGAGTCTTTCATCTCAGGGACTCAGAATCCCAGCAAAGACACTAGCATTCAAGGAGCTGCACTGGCATGTTCAAAGCACTCTGCCACCATTAATTTTAGGCTATGATAGGATTTTGGGAGTTAGATAAGTCTTTGCTCCATTTTTTCTCATTGGAAGATGTTTGCTAAAAAAATGAAGGAAAATAACTGGCTCTTAGATGCCTCTTATTATTATTTTTTTAAAAGATTTTATTTATTCATTTGACACAGAGAGAGAGATTACAAGTCGGCAGAGAGGCAGGCAGAGAGAGAGGAGAGAGGAGGAAGCAGGCTCCCCGCTGAGCAGAGAGCCCGATGTGGGCCTCGATCCCAGGACGCTGGGATCATGACCTGAGCCGAAGGCAGCGGCTTTAACCCACTGAGCCACCCAGGCGCCCTTAGATGCCTCTTAGATGGAGCTAATTTGGGCTGGGGCAGCAAGGCATGGTGGGAAGAATGTGAGTTTTAGAGTCAGATGCACTGGGGTTGAGTCCTGGATACTCCTTCCTTACCAGGTGAATAGTATTAGGTAAATTACTTACCCCCTGTGAGATTCAGAATCCTGATGTGTATGTGGGGACAATAACATGCACTTTGGAGAGTTGTGTGGGATTTTTAAAAAAATGAGAATACATATACATAAAATGCCTAACATATAATATATACACAATAAATGATAGCTATGATCATTTTGAAGAATGGGATAAAGGGCTTAGATCTCTTAAGATATATCATAGCTTTCTTTGCCACTTAAGCAAAAACAATTTGAGTTCTAGTCCTAGGGCACTCACATTACTTTCCTCCCCCACCCCCTGGCTTGCCCACAATCCCATCCACAGCTCTGATGAATGATTTAATGTGCTATTTCTTCCTTTTTGCTTTTGGTATGGGGTTTCTTCTTTCCTTGCCAAGGAATTATTTATCATTCAGGCAACTCATTATCATGGTGTCCATTGCTTGGTTTTCATCCAGCTGTGGCCAAGTTGTGATTTTCAATCTTTAGGATTTCCTTTCTTCCCAGTCTAGAAATCACTTGTGCTGTGATGAGCACATAATTTGCCCTTGCTCACATTGACAAGTTATGCAGTGCTTCCCAACTTTTCCCACATCATAGCACACAGAGAAAATGATAATCTTTGTGGACAAATTGGAGTAACAGACAAAGCTACTTTTGGATGGAGCCTTGTCCAATTGCCCTGAGGAGCAAACATTGTCCAAGGCACATTTCTTTCTTTCTTTCTTTCTTTTTAATTTGCCCCAGAGGTACAGGTCTGTGAATCATCAAACTCACACTTTTCACAACACTCACCATAGCACAAAACCTCCCCAATGTCCATAACCCATCCGCTCTATCCCTACTCTCCCACCCCCCACAGTAACCCTCAGTTTGTTTCATGAGATTAAGAGTCTCTTATAGTTTGTCTCCTTCCCGATCCCATCTTGTTTCATTTTTTTCCCTCTCAAGGCACATTTATAATGCTGGCTTGGAGACTGTGGGTTGTTGAGCATGAATTCCTTCATTCAGTAGATTTTTTATTCATTGTATGCTGGCACTAGCAATACAGTGATAGACAGAACTCATTCCTTGCCCTTGAGGAGCTATATTTTACCTTAGTATATCTGTGAATATAGGGATGTTGAGGTGGCAGAATGTAGTAGAAAGAAATTGGTCTCTATGGAATCTGTTAGTCTAGGGTTAAATTCTGGCTGATCCACTTTCTAGCTGTGTGAACTTGAGCAAAACTACTTAACTTCTCTGACTTTTAGTTTCTTATTTAGTAAAATGGAGGTCAGAAATCTCCCTGAAGGCTTGTCAGTAGGGGAGAGGAAGAGTTTAATGAGAAAATGTTAGTTTTGTCCCTATTTATAAATAGGGAAATTTATTTGCAAGTGGCCAGTTGAGTTCTTTCCAAAATGCCTAAATGCATTCCAAGTATCTGTTACAAATTTCATACTATCATTTATGAGTATTAGAATATAAATGGTGTATCACCTCTGTCTCTGATTCAGAGAAATATTTGTGATTACCAACTAGAATCATATTCTCTTCATTCATGTATGAGTAGTTACTGTATCCTCACTATGTGTGTGTCAAGATCAAGTTCTCAGCTTTGAGAATGTTATGGTCTGTGTTACATTAGGAGCTCAGAGACCAGTTAGTCAGCTGGAGAGCCAAGAAGTAGAACTCAGGTATCCCATTTTCTAATTTTGTGATTCTCCCAACAAGTCAGAGTGTTACGCTATGAGTTACAGAGAATATAAGTATATATAGGATATAACTTTGCACTTCTGTAACTTGAGGACCTGAATGAATTAAGCTATTTAGGCAACTTTACACTGATGAATTAAGTCAGCTGCACTAACCTCTCAAGTAACAGGGATGGTATTTTTTTGTGTATGTGGGGCATATGTCAAATTAAAATTAATAATATTACGGTTTTATAAATGTCCTAAATATTGTTCTGAATTAAAAAAAATAATCTGACTTCCAGCTATAAATGGCCAGATACCTCTCCAAGAGCTTGATATTCATATTGTCCATCTGTTTCTCTATCTCTCTGCACATACAGAAATAAAACAGATGTACTTGAGCCACTGGTAAAGGTCACAAACAAAAAGTTTGCTGTAAGAAAAGAAAAAAATAGATAAAACACATGTATTTTGGATTTTTTAACCCACTATTTGAGGGCTAATTCTTTAAGGGTTGATCACTGCTTTGCTTATAGTTCAAGAATTCTGGAAGGTTTTTGTTTTTTTTTTAACTCAAATCTATGTTCAACAGAGAAGTTACCCTCTAGAGAGATAGTCCAAGACAGCAGAGGAGTAGAAGGCCTTAGTTTTGTCTGATACCAGGAATTCAGCTAGATAGCTATTAAATCCCTCTCAATACCTGAGAACTCAACAAGAGATCTAAGAAAAGAATAACTGCAACTCTACAAAGAGAAAACAACCACTTTCTGCAAGAATAAGACAGAAAAACTCACCTTAAAAAGAGATGAAGAAAAAAAAAGAGAGAGAATAAGAGGCAGTACTGATTGCCAGGCACTTAATCTATATGGATGTAAGTAAGATTTTGGAACTAGAATTCAGAATTACAATTAAAAGATACTAAATGGGCTTGAAAAAAGCATAGAAGACACAGAGAATTCCTTTCTGGAGAAATGAAAGAACTAAAATCTAATCAAGTTGAAATAAAAAAGGTCATTAATGAAACGCTATAAAAACTGGAGGCTCTAACTGCTAGGATAATTGAGGCAGAAGAGAGAATTAGTGATATAGAAGACAAAAATGATGGAGAATAAAGAAGCTGAGAAAAAGAGCAATAAACAACTACTGGATCACAAGGGGAGTATTTGAGATAAAAGTGATACCATAAAGCAAAACAATATTAGAATAATTGGGATCCCAGAAGAAGAGGAAAGAGAAAAAGAGAGGCAGAAGGTATATTGGAGCAAATTATAGTAGAGAGCTTTCCTAATCTGAGGAAGGAAACAGGCATCAAAATCCAGGAGGCACAGAGAACCTCCCTCAAAATCAATAAAAGTAGGTCAATACCCTGCCATGTAATAGTGAAATTTGCAAATCTCAGAGAAAAGAGAAAATTCTGAAAGCAGCTCGGGACAAGAGGTCCATAACCTACAAGGGTAGATACATCAGACTGGCAGACCTTATGATCCACAGAGACCTGGCAGGCCAGAAAGATTAACATAATATATTCAGGGTGCTAAACAGGAAAAATATGTGGCCAAGAATATTTTCATTCAAAATAGAAGGAGAGATAAAAAGCTTCCAGGACAAACAGAAACTAAAAGAATTTGTGATTATGAAACCAGCCCTGCAAGAAACATTAAAAGGGATACTTTAAGCAAAGAGAGAACCCCAAAAGTAACACAGACCAGAAAGGAACAGAGACAATATACAGAAAGGTATATTGTCATCACTTTACAGGTAATACAATGACACTAAATTCATATCTTTCAATAGTTGCTCTGAATGTAAATGGGCTAAATGCCCCAATCAAAAGATGCAAGGTATCAGACTGGATAAAAAAGCAAGACCCATCAATATGCTGTCTGTAAGAGACACATTTTAGACCCAAAGTCACCTCCAGATTGAAAGTGAGGGGGTGGAAAACCATTTATCATGCTAATGGACATCAAAAGAAAGCTGGGGTGGTAAGCTTTACATCAGACAAATTAGATTTAAACCAAAGACTGTAATAAGAGATGAGGAAGGATACTATGTCATAATTAAAGGGTCTATCCAACAAGAAGATCTAACACTGTAAATATTTATGCCCCTAACATGGGAGCATAAATTATATAAACCAATTAAAAACAAAATTAAAGAAACACACTGATAATAATACAAAAATCGTAGCGGATTTTAACACCCCACTCATGGCAATGGACAGATCATCTAATCAGAAGATCAACAAGGAAACAAGGACTTTGAAAGACACACTGGACCAGATGGACTTTACAGCTATATTGAGAACATTCCATCCTAAAGCAACAGAATACACATTCTTCTTGAGTGCACATGGAACATGCTCCAGAAGTGATCACATCCTGGGTCACAAATCAGGTCTGAACCAGTATCAAAACACTGGGATCATTCCCTGCATATTTTCAGACCACAATGCTTTGAAACTGGAACTCAGTCACAAGAGGAAATTTGGAAAGAACTCAAATACACAGAGGCGAAAGTACATCTTACTAAAGAATGAATGGGTCAACTAGGAAATTAAAGAAGAATTAAAAAAAATTCATGGAAACAAATGAAAATGAAAACACAACTGTTCAAACCTTTGGGATGTCATAAAGGCAGTCCTAAGAAGTAAATAGCAAAATAAGCCCTTCTCAAGGAATAAGAAAGGTCTCAATATATAAGCTAACCTTACAAGTAAAGGAGCTAGAGAAAAAAAAGCAAATAAAGCCTAAACCAATCAGGAGAAGAGAAATAATAAAGGTTAGAGCAGAAATCAATGAAATAGAAACCAAAAGGCTGGTAGAACAGATCAATGAAACTAGGAATTGGTTCTTTGAAAGAATTAAAAAGATTGATAAACCCCTGGCCAGACTTATCAAAAAAAAAAAAAAGAGAGAGAGAGAAAGGACACAAATAAATAAAATATGAATGAAAGAAGAGAGATCACGAGCAACCTGAAGAAATAAAAACAATTGTAAGAACATACGATGAGCAACTATATGCCCCACAAATTAGGCAATCTGGAAGAAATGGATGCATTCCTAGGGACATATAAACTACCAAAACTGAAACATGAAGAAATAGAAAACCTAAACAAATCCATAACCATCAAGGAAATTGAAGCAGTAATCAAAAAATCTCCCAACAAACAAGAGTCCAGGGCCGGATGGGTTCCCAGGGGAAGTCTACCAAACATTTAAAGAAGAACTAACACTTATTCTTCTGAAACTGTTTCAAAAAGTAGAAAAGGAAGGAAAACATCCAAACTCTATGAGGCCAGCATTACCTTGATCCCAAAACAGAAAAAGACCCCACCAAAAAAGGAGAATTACAGACCAATATCCCTGATGAACATGGATGCAAAAATTCTCACCAAGGTACTAGCCAATAGGACCCAACAGTACTTCAGAGGATTATTCATCACAACCAAGTGGGATTTATTCCTGGGTTGCAAGGGTAGTTCAACATCCACAAATCAATCAGTGTGATATACTACATTAATAAAAGAAAGGACAAGAACCATATGGTTCTCTCAATAGATGCAGAAAAGGCATTTGACAAATACAGCACACTTTCTTGATCAAAACTCTTCACAGTGTAGGCATAGAGGGCACATACCTCAATATCATCAAAGCATCTATGAAAAGCCCATAGTGAATATCATTCTCAGTGGGGGAAAATGGAGAACTTTTCCCCTAAGATCAGGTACATGGCATAAATGTCCACTATTACCGCTATTCAACATAGTACTAGAAGTCCTAGCCTCAGCAATCAGACGACAACAAGAAATAAAAGGCATCTGAATCAGCAAAGAAGAAGTCAAACTTTCACTCTTTGCAGATGACATGAAACTCTATGTGGAAAACCCAGAAGACTCCACTTCAAAATTGCTAGAACTCATACGGGAATTCAGCAAAGTGGCAGGCTATAAAATCAATGCACAGAAATCAGTTGGATTTCTATACACAAACAATGAGAGAGAAGAAAGAGAAATTAAGGAGTCGATCCCATTTACAACTGTACCAAAAACCATAAGATAGCTAGGAATAAACCTAACCAAAGAAGCAAAGGATCTATACTCAGAAAACTATAGAACACTCATTAAAGAAATTGAAGAAGACACAAATATATGGAAAAACATCCTATGCTTATGGATCAGAAGAACAAATACTGTTAAAATGTCAATGCTACCTAGAGCAATCTATACATTCAATGCAATTCCTATTAAATACCATCAACTTTTTTCACAGAACTGGAACAAATAATCCTAAAATTTGAACGGAGCCAGAAAAGACCCCAAAGACCCAAAGGAATGTTGAAAAAGAAAACCAAAGCTGGTGACATCACAATTCCCGACTTCAAGCTCTATTACAAAGCTGTAATCATCAACACAGCACAGTACTGGCACAAAAACAGACAGATCAATGGAACAGAATAGAAACCCAGGAAAAGGACCCTCAACATTCTGGTCAACTAATCTTTGACAAAGCAGGAAAGAATATCCAATGGAGAAAAGATGCTATAAGGGAAAATGGAACAGCCTCATGCAGAAGAATGAATGTGGACCACTTCCTCACACCATACACAAAAAATAGACTCAAAATGGATGAAGGACCTAAATGTGAGACAGGAATCTATCAAAATCCTAGAGGAGAACACAGGCAATAACCTCCGTGACTTTGGCTGCAGCAACTTCCTGTTAGACACATCTCCAGGGCAAGGGAAAAAAGGTAAAAATGAACTATTGGGACTTCATGAAGGTAAAAAGCTTTTGCACAGCAAAGGAAATAGTCAACAAAACCACGACAACCAAAAGAATGGGAGAAGATGTTTGCAAATGACATCCCAGATAAAGGGCTAGTATCCAAAATCTATAAAGAACTTATCAAACTCAACACCCAAAGAACAAATAATCTAATCAAGAAATGGGCAGAAGACATGAACAGACATTTCTGCAAAGAAGACATCCGAATGGCCAACAGACACATGAAAAATGCTCCACTTCACTTGGCATTAGGGAAATACAAATCAAAATCACAATGAGATACCACCTCACATGAGTCAGAATGGCTAAAATTAACAGGTCAGGAAAAAACAGATGTTGGCAAGGATGTGGAAAAAGGGAACTCTCTTATACTGTTGGTGGGAATGTAAGCTGGTGCAGTCACTCTGGAAAACAGTATGGAGCTTCCTTAAAAAGTTAAAAACAGTGCAACCTACGACCCAGCAATAGCACTACTGGGTATTTACCCTAAAGATACAAATGTAGTGATCCAAAGGGGCACCTGCACCCCAATGTTTGTTTGTTTGTTTCCTTAAGATTTTATACATTAATTTGACAGAGAGAAACATGGCAAGAGAGGAAACACAAGCAGAGGGAGAAGGAGAGGGAGAAGCAGGCTTCCCACTGAGCTGGGAGCCCGATGCAGGGCTCAATTCTAGGACCCTAGGATCATGACCCGAGCCAAGGGCAAATGCTTAATGACTCAGCCATCCAGGTGCCTCTGCACCCCAATGTTTATAGCAGCAAAGTCCACAACAGCTGAATGATGGAAAGAGCCCAGAAGTCCATTGACAGATGAATGGGTAAAGAAGATGTGGTGTGTATATATACAATGGAATACTACTCAGCCATTAAAAAAATGAAATCTTGCCATTTGCAACAATGTGGATGGAACTAGAGGGTTATGCTAAGCAAAATAAGTCAGTCAGAGAAAGACAATTGTATGATTTCACTGATATGTGGAATTTAAGAAACAGAACAGAGGACCATAGGGGAAGAGAGGAAAAAATAAAACAAGATGAAATCGGAGAGGGAGACAAACCCTAAGACACTGTTAATCATAAGAAATAAACTGAAGGTTGCTGGAGGAGATGTGGGTGGGGGAGGGGGTTACTGGCTGATGGACGTTAAGGAAGGCACATGATGTAATGAGCACTGGGTATTATATAAGACTGTTGAATCACTGACCTCTATCTCTGAAACTAGTAGTACATTATATGTTAATTAATTCAATTTAAATTAAAAAAAATTTTTAAAAATATTTATGTTAGTGAAAAGAAGGGACCATATGTACCCCAATGTTCATAGCAGCAAGGTCCACAATCACCAAACTGTGGAAAGAGCCGAGATGTACTTCAACGGATGAACAGATAAAGAAGATGTGGTCCATATACAATGGAATATCACTCAGCCATCAGAAGGGATGAATACCCAACTTTTGTATCAACATGGATGAGACTGGAGGAGATTATGCTGAGTGAAATAAGCCAAGCAGAGAAAGTCAATTATCATATGGTTTCACTTTCTTGGGGAACATAAGGAATAACATGGAGGACATTAGGAGCAGGAAAGGAAAAGTGAATTGCGGTAAATCAGAGGGGGAGATGAAAGATGAGAGACTGTGGATTCTGAGAAACAAACTGAAGGTTATGGAGGGGAGGGGGAAGGGGGGATGGGTGAACCTGGTGGTGGGTATTAAGGAGGGCACGTATTACATGGAGCACTGGGTGTGGTACATAAACAATGAATCTTGGAACACTGAGAAAAATAAAAAAAGATGTTAAAAAATAAAAATAAAAATAAAAAAAGATTTATGTTCAATAAATTCTTTTTCTGTCCTGTTCAGGGCAGAGATTTTATTTATAATAACAATTTGCCTGAAGTCATACAGGACTATCAGAAAAATAAATCTTTTAACTTGCAAGTTGTATCTTTTCCTATTACAGATATTAGCTGACTCTTGGTGTTTATAAATGAAAACTTGGGACTTTGTATTTTCATACCCAAATAAATTAGCTGAACATACAATAACTTCTCTGAGAGAAAATAAGAGTTTCAATTTTTTATACTCACAAATAAAGTACAATAGCAGAGATTGTAAGCTACAGATCTAATCTTTCTTATAAATTGATGAAGGCTTAGTGAGATAATTCCTAATTTATTTAGTGGAAGAACGAAACTTGACATAGAAAACAATGTCTTGGTTTTGTCTTCTTCTTCTTTTTTTTTTTTTAAGATTTTATTTATTTATTTGACACAGAGGGAGAGAGATCACAAGGAGGCAGAGAGGCAGGCAGAGAGAGAGGGGGAAGCAGGCTCCCCGCTGAGCAGGGAGCCCGATGCGGGCCTCGATCCCAGGACCCTGAGATCATGACCTGAGCCGAAAGCAGAGGCTTCAACCCACTGAGCCACCCAGGCGCCCTTGGTTTTGTCTTCTTTAAGTTATGGATGAGATAATGCAATGTGTTAGTATGTAAAACATTTAAAACAATGTCTGACAGAGTTAGTGTTTAATAAATGTTAGCTATTATTCTTATTATGAGAAAGTATTTTCAAAATATCATTCTAGGGAATATTGCTATTAAGGAAAGGTCTTATAAATTTTATATCACATATCACTGAATGATTTTATAATTGAAATGACAGTCATTTTGACCATATTTCTAAAAGAGATATCTAGGGCTCCTGGGTGGCTCAGTAGGTTAAAGCCTCTGCTTTCGGCTCAGGTCATGATCTCAGCGTCCTGGGTCCTCTCCCTGTCTCTCTGCCTGCCTCCAGCGGGGAGCCTGCTTCCTCCTCTCCCTGTCTCTCTGCCTGCCTCTCTGCCTACTTGCAATCTCTTTCTCTGTATCAAATAAATAAATAAAATCTTTAAAAAAAAAAGAGAGATATCTAGTTTCTCAACTGGTTTCTAGGTTCTTCATCATAGGATTAGAAATTGTGCAAGAAATACATTTGAAACAAATAGTTGATGATATTATGGGTGGTACATCATCTCAAAAGTGCAATAGTGGAAAGCTAAAAAAGTTGAAAGTCAGTTTGGTTTGCTAAGACTTCTCTTGTTTTTGTTTCATCACCTAGAATGTTCCCCCTGTTAGCCAGAGTTTAAGTGTGCTGATTAAAGGAATAGCATCATTGGCACATACTCAGGTTTAGAATCCTGAAAGGAAAGAATCCAGTCTAGAGAAATTTCAATTACATTTATTTCTAAGTGCATGAGTTTTACTATATGTCATAGAGTAGAATTCTTGGATTTTAAGTAAGTTCTAGAAGTTTGAGGCAGAACAATATTTTGTGGTTTGTGTGTACATATTTACTGGCAAAGTGAGTGAGTGACTGAGAGCATGGGAAATAACAGAACTAATGGATCTTAGACAACATGTCAACAGGACTGCTGATAGACATTTGACAGACTGGTAAGTATCACTGTGCTGAATATTTTCAATCAAGGCATTTGTGAAAAAGAAAATGCAATAATTCCAGGAAACCAAAGAAATATATATTTAATGTTCGGNGGGAGGGGGAAGCAGGCTCCCCGCCGAGCAGGGAGCCCGATGCGGGCCTCGATCCCAGGACCCTGAGATCATGACCTGAGCCGAAGGCAGAGGCTTTAAACCGCTGAGCCACCCAGGCGCCCTGTGCTGAATATTTTCAATCAAGGCATGTGTGAAAAAGAAAATGCAATAATTCCAGGAAACCAAAGAAATATATATTTAATGTTCGGGAGCTTCTAATTAACTCTAGGCAATCTAAGGGATTTGTTGTTAGAGAAAATAAAGGGGATTGAATAACTACAGTCTGACCCGGTTGTTTAGAATAACTTTGATTTTCAACAATGCAAAGCCAGACTGGTATAAAATTAGTCCTTGCCACCATCACTGTCAATCATGTTATCACATCAAAGGCTGGATTCTTTTGATTGTTTCTTGGTTTCTCCCAGTCTTTTCTAAATGTTTCTTTCCTTTTTTTTTTTAAGATTTTATTTATTTGACACAGAGAGAGAGAGAGATCACAAGTAGGCAGAGAGGCAGGCAGAGAGAGAGGAGGAAGCAGGCTCCCAGCTGAGCAGAGAGCCCGATGTGGGGCTTGATCCCAGGACCCTGAGATCATGACCTGAGCCGAAGGCAGAGGCTTTAACCCACTGAGCCACCCTGGCGCCCCCAAATGTTTCTTTCCTTAGAGGACACCTCTTTGGATGTTAATGTAGCTAACATAGACAAAATGATAAGGAAATAGAAAGAGAAGGGGAGGGAAAAAAAAGTGAGCTAGATAGTTTCTAGAGCCTGAGGAAACCTTTGGGACTGTGATTCCACCAGTCCTGGTGCACTCTTGAGAGGTGAACAAGTATGGGGATTATGTCTGTTCCACCAGATGTGACCTACGCTTAAACTCCGTTGTTTCCTCAAACACAGTGATCTCTGCATAGATATTCACTGATGGATTAAGCAAGGAGTCATGATGGCCCAAGACCATAGTGTGAATAAAAAATGAAACTTTCTGGGGATTTCTGCAATGCAAGGCAAGTTGAACTTGAAAGATCGAGTCCTCTACTCTAGATTTTGAGTCTTTCAATTTCAGCCATCAGACAACACTCCCTGAATTTCTGTTCCTCTGTTGGGAGTCCGAAAATGAGTTCTACTCCTAATTTCACCATGAAGTAACCATGTAATCTTGGCAAGTTTCTCTGCCTCCTCACTGTCAAAGGAGGAGCTTAGATTAAGTCAGTACTCTTCCAGTTCTTACATTCTGTGATTCTATGAAGCATGAATTCCACCATCCTTTCCCGATGGAGGAAGAGTTGTAGAAGTAGAAGAAGCCTCTTTTCTGATGCTCGAGGCATTTATTCTAGCTTGGATTGGACAGTAAATTCTAACTATAGAAAGAAGGTTTTTTCTCTGCTAAGCTCACCTTGTTCCCTGAATCTTGGGACAACCTCATTAATCTCTTTCCAATTATTTTAGAGCTTTGAGTGTCCCTGAATATATGTTACTGGGCTCTTGTTCTCCTGTTTTTAAATGTGGTATTGTGCACTTTGTTAGAACAACAAATAGGGGAAATATGTGCAGTGTATGGATAGTGTGGTTTCCTTAGCAACAACTATAGCAAGAAAAATGTATCAAAAGATGTGGGTTTTCCCCTACTTTCATTACCCCCAAATCTAGCCCCTAATTTATCCTTAATCTTTCCTTTTTTTATGGTAAGATAAGACATAGAATCATATAACTCATGATGATCTATTGTAGTTTGGGGGTAAAGCAAGATTCCACATGTGCATAAACTGCTGTTTGGGGTATTATATTCAAAGCACATGTGTATAACTGGCTTGTTTCCTCTTTGGAACCGTTCAGATATCTGAATGACCTATCAAAGCCGTTTTCTTTACCTTTCTTGGATTTCCCTATCCTTATGCCTCTTCCTTTTTAATGTCTATTCGAAGTGCAAATATCCCAAACCATAGAAACCATTGTGTGTAAATATTGAGGCAAATCAGATATTTACCTGAAGTCATAAGAACTAAGAGAGTCTTGTAAAGTGATATTTGGCCTCTGGGCTGGGCTGCCCTCTTTTATCTTTTTCAGATAAACCCTCTGCAATCTGAGCTCATGGTTTCTCCTATTTTTAACTTTTTACTTTTCTGTGATGGAGAGGAGACTTACCTTAGCATGCCAGAATTAGTCTGCAAAGTCTCAATGAATATCCAAGAACATAACTTTCTGGCACGATCAGGCATTGCCTAAGCTTGGAGTCTTCTCAATTAGTAAGGAACCGGAAGAGTTCTCAAGGATGTTACTGTTGAGATTTGATGCTGGAGATGAAGACTCGGGGACAGTCTCTTCTGTGTCTTCAGGGGTGGGAGCACAGCAAACCTAGAAGGTGATATTTCTGGTTTATTCTAGGTAGTGGGTCCACAAATTAATATTGATCCTTGTGAAGAGAAGTTTCTAAGCTTAGGCCTTGGGCACACTGTATTCCTTGGTAATGGGAGGCCATAGTTGGAAATGAGAAGAAAAATCCCAAGACTATCTTGAGGGTTCTGGCCAGTCCTTTTCAGCTGAAAGTTACCCCCACGTGACCATGGTTTACTGGTGTCTCTCGACAGCCTGTAAGTTCTATGGAGTTAGCACACACTAGCATTTCCAATGAAGCCCAGTAGTCTTCAGCATCCTATTATTGAGGCATTAAATTGCATGTACTATAATGTGAGTTGAACAAAAGCCCATCCCAGGAGTGTGAAAGAGCAGAATCAATAGGTTGTTTTTCCTTCAGTCATAACTTAAGTTTCTGCCTTTCCACACTGTGCTTATTCATATCAGCACATGAAGTAAAAAGAAGGGACTCTATTGGCCTCATTCTACTTGGTTCAGTCTCTCACTTCAGTTTTCCTAGGCATTCTCACAGACTAACAAGAGATGTAGTTGTACAGAAACTAACAAGCAAGGAGGTCTGGGGGAGGTAGGTGTTTTGAAATAGCTATGTGAATTTTAAGATGACTTAGAAAAACAAGCAGCTTCTGCAGTCCACCTATTCACATTATGATTCCTTTCTGCTGTTCAATGTGTTAATTTCTTTCCTTGTTCCCCAACCCTTGGCATATAGTTTGAAGTGAAAATGCTTTCCATATATACTCTGTCTGGGTTCTGTTTTGTCTGAGATTGGCAGGTAGTTCAACTTTCATTTTGGGCTATGCGTTAAGGAAAAAAGTCTATCCCTCATTCTTTCTTTTCCTGTTTATATCTTTTTCTCTCCCCAAGGTACTCTTTTTCTCATTCTCTTTCCCTTTATCTTCTGTGTGCTCACATTGTCTAGGTCAGATTTACCCTTCCCTAGTTATTTTCTCCTTTATTTCAGCTTTCCTCTACCTCACTGTCTACTCTGTGGGGAAGATGAGTTACTCTGTGAAATGGTAGACAGCTTGATTTCTGATATTCAAGAATCCCATTCCCTGCCCAGTTTGACTCTAAAAGGGTTAAAAAAAATGACTGCCAATTAAAGATGGAATATAATTTATCAACATAGAGAAGAGATTTCCCAGACGTTCCTTTCTGTCTTGCATATTTTCATGAAGAAAGAATCTTTTAGGGCCATGGTTGGGAGGTACAAGAACCTATAGCAGAGGTGCAAGGACAAGAGGGCCTTTTGTGCCCATCACTGCACTAAGAAAGCTTTTGTCAAGGTCATCTGGACCTTGTGTTGCCAAATCTGACAGTCACTTCGGTGTCCTTATCCTATCTGACCTCTCACTAGTGCTGTCTCACTTGTCTTCTGCTTCTCTCCCCACTACTGGCCACTTCTGTACAATCTTCCTGGATGGGCCTCCCTTCTCTCTCTGGGGGCCAGCTCAGGCCTTTTCTCTTCTCCATCCACAGTCTCTCTCTGAGGATCTCCTCTTTAAATATCATTTATATTTGGAAGACTTCTAAGTATCTATCACCAGTCCTGACCTCTCTCAAAAGCTCCAGACTTCTAACAAGAAGAGATCTAGTTGGGCACATGCCTCCTGACATCACTTTCTGATGTCTCCAAGAGATAACCTGACACCCCTCTGGAATAGGCATCTCATATTGAACCATGACCAACCATTCTCAGTGCCACTCACCCCCACAACCTGCTTCTCTCAGCCTTTCCAATTGCATTAAGTGGTATCACCATCCCCCCAGTTGCTCAGTCAAAAGTCACATGCCTATCTCCAATCCATCATCCTTTAGCTCTACCTCCAAAATACATCAGAAACCCCATTCACTTTTCACAACTCCATGTCTATCCCCCTTGTCTGGGCCATTATATTCCATTGCATGCATGACTGTGATCGTTTCCAAAGAGGTTCCCTGTTTCTGCTTGTCCTTATTGTGGCACTTTCTCCATAGAGCAGCCAGAATAGTTTTCAAAAATGTCAATCAGATTCCATAATTCCCCTTCTTAACACCCATTGTACGGTCCTGTGTGCCTGCTTCCCTGCCCCATAAAACACTCTTCTTTGCTTGTCTAGTACTTTTCTTACATTGTAGTCCCGACCTGCTGAAGAGTTCAAACTTCTTTACGCTGTTTTTTTCTCATAGGTGAAATGAGGACAAAAGTCTATTGGATCTGAAAACCATTTAAAGCATTTAATTACTGTGCAGGTAAGAAGGCTTCTGGTAACCATGCAGGGTGGGAATTTCAGGGACCAGTGGTGGTGTTTACTTTCCTATTATCTGACCAGGGGTACTGGAGAGAGTTGGAGAGTATGGACTTGGGGAGACAAATATGAATCAGTGGGAGAATAAAATGCGAAAGTAAAACAGGGCAAGGGGAGGGTTAAAAAGAGGGACACACTGACTAAATTTTTTTTTTTTATTATTTAGCACAGAGAGAGAGATTACAAGTAGGCAGAGAGGCAGGCAGAGAGAGGAGGAAGCAGGCTCCCTGCTGAGCAGAGAGCCCGATGCGGGCCTTGATCGCAGGACGCTGAGATCATGACCTGAGCTGAAGGCAGAGGCTTTAACCCACTGAGCCACCCAGGTGCCCTAAATTTTTTAATTTATAGTTCTTATTATAGTAACATTTTATAAATTGAGTTGATGTAGAAAAAGGAATAATAGAATGATATTAATTAGCATCATATTAAAAATTATACGATTTCTTCCTGAATTTATATAATCTTTCTGCAAAGGGCTAAAAATGGCTTAAAAAGCTCTAATGATAATATATTATTGGGCAAAGTGTCTATAATAGACATTAATTACATGGTATTAAAAAAATCCACAGAGCGGGCGCCTGGGTGGCTCAGTGGGTTGGGGCCGCTGCCTTCGGCTCAGGTCATGATCCCAGGGTCGTGGGATCAAGGCCCGCATCGGGCTCTCTGCTTGGCGGGGAGCCTGCTTCCTCCTCTCTCCTCTCTCTCTGCCTGCCTCTCTGCCTACTTGTAATCTCTCTCTCTGTGTCAAATGAATAAATAAAAAAAAAAATCTTAAAAAAAAAAATCCACAGAGCTTTCTAAAGGTACAATATGCTAATAAAACACCAGAGACCTGATTGCTACTCTAAGGATTTAGAACTGAAATTAGCTTATTGATAGGAAGAATTTTAATTGGAAAAAATATTCATAAAAATTTTCTATGATGTAGTTGTTCACTGTAAGGAAAAGTAAAACAAATAAATAAAAACAAAATAATTACTCAGACCTTGTTATGCAAATATCGCTGTTAAATTTCCTCTTTTTCTAAGATATCTTATTGTGTGCCTTTCAGAGCCTTTTATAAGTCAGCCACTAGAGAGCAAACTTCTTCTTTTTATCAGGCTGTAGTTTTATTTAAAACACACACATGTACACACACTCACACCACATATATATCAGCACTCTTACAATACCCCATTATCTCTGATTGTAAAATCTGATAATATAGCTTCTGGATGCCTGAGGCGGTGGGCGTGAGGGATGAAAGTGGGGAATTTTAAGGCCGTTTATATTAAAAACATAAGAAAAAACAAGATAAGATATTGTAATGTTGAACTACCTTCCCGGAGTGAAAATGAAACCTTCTGCTAATGGAGCATAAAGTCTTATGCTTCATCCCATGTAATAAAACACGAGAGGCATTGTTTGGTCTGACAGGCATCTTGGGCCTTTTTATGAGGTGAGGGTCTCTAGAGAGCTCAAAGAAATGATACTCTTTCCAGGTGAAGTGTGGATAAATTACATTGTCAGTTACCTTTACTGCCTTCAGTTGCAGAGGCTTGAGCCCGGAACAAGAAAGCTGCCAGGTGAGCAAAATTCGCATCTATTGGATGAATCTCCACTACTGACATCCGTTCCAAAGGTCAGTAGGGTCCCCAGACATCAATATGCAGGCACATGAATCTGCTGAAGGGTGGGGTGCAGAGGAAGTAGGGGCTTACTGCACGTAGAAACCCCAAATTACCAGGCCTCAGGAGATAGTTTTCAGCAGCTTTTTTTTTTTAAGACTTTTTATTTATTTATTTGACAGACAGAGAGAGATCACAAGTAAGCAGAGAGGCGCAGGCAGAGAGAGAGGGGGCAGCAGGCTCCCTGATGAGCAGAGAGCCCGATGCAGGACTTAAGACCCTGAGATCATGACCTGAGCTGAAGGTAGAGGCTTAACCCACTGAGCCATCCAGGCACCCTCTCAGCAGTTTTTGGGCCAAGATGGAGAGAGGACAAAGTGAGCAAAACTGTTTTCTCTCCCGGTAGACTGTTAACAACTGGCCTTTTGCACACTATCTTAGGGACTCATGGCTGACTAAAGTCCTTGGAATCAGCTTTCATCTTTGGCGTCTGGGCTTTGGGATATTTGAGTATTTACAGTCTAGAATTTGGACTTTTGGGGTGTTTAAGAAAATGAATATTTAACAGCTACAGGTAGATTATAAAAGATATCCAAGAACCAGGTTTTCAAAATCTTCCAAGGGAACAATTTCCTGAGTTTATTGGCTATTTCAGGTAGGATATTTTTCTTATACTGAATTGACCCATGTGATATTGCCAATATGTGAAAAAATTTTATGAACAATTTGTTTCAGGAAATGACAACGTCACAGGGTTTGACCTATTGCTTGATTCTTCAGGGCCTTCTGTGGGGGGGAGGGGTCTCCAAGGGCGCTGTTCACCATTTAAGATCAATCAGCAGTCATTCCATGCTCACCGAGTGCTCTGCACAGTGCCAGTGTAACTCAACAAAGACATGCAGGTGTTGCACACTTGCTCTGTGCCCCGTGCTGCAATGAGCACTGTAGCAAATCAGAGCAACCGGATGAGTCCAATCCTTACAGGGCTTACTGTCGAGGGAGAGAAGCTCACATGACTCGCTCACTGCAAGGGGACTCAGGCAGTATTATGTTCTGTAGAGGTGAAGGCTGTGGGAAAAGAAAGAGGAACAGATTCCATCCTGGAAGACTCCAGGAATGTTCCATGGAAGAGGAGGTGGCACTTACTTCCATGAAAGAGGTGGTACTTTAACTGGACTTGGAGGATGCGTAGATTGTTCTTACAATTTCTATCAGATGTTGGCAGTTGTAATTGTTATTATCCCTAGATGGTGAAGTCTCTGTGGGAAGTGGTCTGTCTGTAGCCACATGGAGCCAGGCTCCATCCCACCCTCCCAAGTCAGTGCTGTGTGGTGGGTGAGGATGTTCACCTTGGGGCCAGACTGTCACCTAATAGTGTGACCCTGAGCAATTTATTCAACTCTTCTGTGCTTC
Organism: Ailurus styani; assembly: GCA_002007465.1. Classification (NCBI taxonomy): domain Eukaryota; kingdom Metazoa; phylum Chordata; class Mammalia; order Carnivora; family Ailuridae; genus Ailurus; species Ailurus styani. Next base: position 236,199 of record LNAC01000644.1, on the reverse strand, counting down.
AGTGCCCTCATCTGGAAATGCGGGTCCATAAGGGCACCTGTCTATCTGTGTTCTCTTCTGAAATTCAGACACAACTAAGCATGTCCCTAAGTCTGGGGGGAACTCAACAAAATTCTTTTCATGGACACACCAAGGAGCCTCCAAGGAACAAACAGCCCGATGGACTCAAGAGGGAGTCTAACTGGCAGTTCTGGCTCAGATGAAGCCCCTAGGGAATATGGGGGGTGGGGGGGACTCAAGAAAGAACATCCTTCCCATGGAATGCTTTCCTTTTACCCAGTTCCTTACACTGATTCTTGTGCACACTCTGTGTGTGTGTGTGTGAGAAACTTTAAGGTTTACAAACCAATAAATGAAATCCTGAAAGAGCTATTTTTACTGAAATCTCTCTAAAACTCCAGGGGCCACAGGACACCTGGGTGGCTCAGTTGGTTAAGCATCTGCCTTTGGCTTGGATCATGATCCCAGTATCCTAGGATCGAGTCCCACATTGGACTTCTTGCTCAGCGGGGAGCCTGCTTCTCCCTTTGCCTGTAGGTCCCGCTACTTATGCCCCCCAACCCCCGGCAAATAAATAAATAAAATCTTAAAAACAACAACAAAACCCTCTTGGGCCCTGGTGGAATTTCTTTCATAGCCCTCAAGCTGACTATAACTCAGGGAAGAGGTAGGGTAGAGGGAGGCTTTGGTGGACTGACAGCTCCAGAGGTCACAGGGCAGTACTGTCACCTCCAGGGCCCCAGGGCTTCCACCGGGTGCCAGAGGTGTCCCTCAGGGCCCTACCCAGAGGAAGCAGCAGTCTTGTCTGCTGCCACATGGGATGGCTCCCATTTGAGCACATTTGAGGCAGCCCCTGGGAATGCCCAGAAATTCTGGACAGCTTGGAGCTCTTTGCAGGAGAAGGATCCTGGGAGAGCAGATGGGATGAAAAGTCAGCAAAGAGAGGCTATGACCCAGTGCTACCCAATTTGTATCTTTTAAGCTGCTCTTGCCCCTGGCACCTCAGTTGCATGTGACTCCTGTTTGCAATTCAGCAATTTCCTTAGTAACTGAAGGCCAGAAAAAATTTTAAAAAGTTCTCCCCCTGACTAAGAAAATAATATATCTCATTGTGGATAGTTTAAAAAAAAATTAGGTTAAAAGTACCATTAGCTTATCATACTTTGAGTATATTTTAAAAATGTAGTTTGATATATTCAAGTTTTATATTACAGAAGGCACATATATTTGGAATTTGGTAACTTTATATCAATAGCTATATATGGTTATAAAACTTTTACCAATTTTAATCCTCCCCCTTTCACTTAATATTATATTTCGAATATTCTCCTACATTATTTCACGCAAAAACTACAAAATGAAATAGTGCTCAGTTCTCCCGTTAGCCTTACTTGCTTTGGTCTCCCTCAAGAGGAACCACTTTTAGTTATTCTGTAGCAGCTTCTTTTAATACATAGTTTCATCTTTAAAACTAGTGTCGTATTTACCTGGTAGGGGAGATACCGGTTTTCCCGGGGCGATGCTCAACCAGGGCACTCTGCACAGGCTGTGTGTGTGGGGGGGGACTCTGCACAGGCTGTGTGTGTGTGGGGGGACTCTGCACAGGCTGTGTGTGTGTGGGGGGACTCTGCACAGGCTGTGGGGCGGGGGGGGAGGGAAGCACTGGCCTGCGCTTTCCCATGATCCTCTCCGGTTCGCGACCACGCGCAAGCTCTTCGCGGCCAGACAGCTTCCTTGTTTGGGGGTTCCCGCAAGGAAGAATTCACTGAGCGGCGAGAACCGGCTCTGTTGAGAAGTTCAGTGTGAGTTCGTGAGCAACTCGAGTTTCTTTTTGCCTGACTTGTCCACTGGAGAAAACCCGTAAGTTTGAACTATTTTGCTGTTTTTGTGTTTGCCCCTCCGCTTTTTTCATCCATAGGAAATCGTGGGGAGTCCTAGAGCGAAGAAAGGCGTCCAGACCGGGAGTGTGGGGGTTCGGGGGTGAAGATAGAGCAGCGGATGGATTTGAGGCCAAAGCTCGGGAAGGAAGGGGTAGTGTCCACGCAACAGGGGCAGATCAGGAATTGTGAACCAGAGACCCAAGCTGGCCCGGTAGGAAGGAGTCTGAGACAGAATATATATATGTATTATATATATAATGTATATCATTATAATTATTTATACGATCAATACATAATTATTATATATAATGTATAACATATATAACATAAAATATAATAATTATATATATAAAATTAAAAATAAAAAACCCCTACTATTAATATTCTATTTCTTCATTTACCAGGAGTATACAGATAGTGAGGACTTCTGCTTTCTCCTATCCTCTTTTTCTTGAATCATCCTGTTGTAATTATATTTTAATTTTTACTTAAAATATATTCATTGTTTTCATGATAATTATGAGAATATTGTTCACTACTGATGTAAGTAATATGCTGTGATTATGTTTTCTTTCTTGTGTAGTTTTTGTGTTTTTTTTCTTGGAGTTAATAATTGTCATTTTCATTTGCTTAAATTTCTTCGAAATGTGGTCTTTTTGCCTTCCAATAGCTCTGTAAAATGGCTCTCTACAATTTTCCACATGGTGAAAACTGTCATATCACGTATCAGTTCCATTTCATTCTGTAAAGTTCTTTCTGTGCACCTCTGGACTGATTCTTCCTAGGCTAGGAGCCTTTAGATTTATAAAATGACGGACTGCTATCAGTTTCAGCACATACCTTCAATATTTGTATTATTTGTTTATAAAATACATTTTTCTGTAATAAAGTAGTGTGTACATTATGAAACATAAACAAAAATAGAAAACCCAAAAGGCTAACATAAAAATAAATGTAATATTATTTCCTTCTTGTGCCCCTAACAATTAGCTTTCACTCACTGGGGTATGAGACCTCTTTGCTCTAGGTTTACTCACAATGTCTCAGAACTTTTTGCCAAAAATCTAGGAAATCCTTTTGGCTTTCTCTTTTTTTTTTTATATCTAATTTTATTTTTATTCTTTGCCCAAGGGGTACAGGTCTGTGAATCATCAGGCTTACATCTTTCACAGCACTCACCAAAGCACAAACCCTCCCCAATGTCCATAACCCATCCACCCTATCCCTACCCTCCCACCCCCCAGTAACCCTCAGTTTGTTTTGTGAGAT